>CM052539.1:3666599-3772441 GCA_028533065.1 Trachops cirrhosus | reverse complement strand
ATGAAAGGCAAGGGCCTACATCCCAGATTGCTCTATCCAGCAAAGCTTTCATTTAGAATCGAAGGGCAGATAAAGTGCTTCCCAGATAAGGTCAAGTTAAAGGAGTTCATCATCACCAAAGCCCTTATTGTATGAAATGTTAAAGGGACTTACCTAAGAAAAAGAAGATAAAAACATGTACAGTAAAATGACAGCAAACTCACAATTATTAACAATCGCACCTAAAACAAAAACAAAAACAAACTAAGCAAACAACTAGAACAGGAACAGAACCACAGAAATGGAGATCACATGGAAGGTTAGCAACAGGGGAGTGGGAGGAGGAGTGGGGGGGAAAGTACGAAGAATAAGTAGCATGGATGGTAGGTAGAAAATAGACAGGGGGAGGGCAAGAATAGTATGGGAAATGTAGAAGCTAAAGAACTTATGACACATGGACATGAACTAAAGGGGGGAATGTGGGTGGGACAGGGTGTGCAGGGTGGAGGGGAGAGAAAGGGGGAAATGGGACAACTGTAATAGCATAATCAATAAAATATATATTTTTAAAAAAATCCTGTTTTTATCCACTCACCACCACTCTGGTTCCAGTTCTTATAACCTCACATCAAGATTATTTTAGGAACTCGCCCTGACTGGCATAGCTCAGTGGATTGAGCGCGGGCTGCGAACCAAAGCATCGCAGGTTCGATTCCCAGTCAGGGCACATGCCTGGGTTGCGGGCCACGTCCCCAGTGGGGACCACATGAGAGGCAACCACACATTGATGTTTCTCTCTCTCCTTCTCCCTCCCTTCCCCTCTCTAGAAATAAATAAATAAATAAAATCTTAAAAAAAAATCCTTTAAAAAAAAAAAAGATTATTTTAGGAACTCTTTTTTCCCCATTACCATTTATCCCCCCAGTACCCGCTTCTATTTTAGGAACTCTTAAACTGGCCCCTGGATATACCACCGCCTCCTTGATCATGTGACTGTCCTGCAGCAACGGCTGCAGCTCACACTCCCCCGTCCGTCCGTCAAACGGTATCTTCAGCTCCGGTTTCCACACGGCTTTCCAGCTGTATCTCACTGTTTCTCCCACCCTTCCTTCCACACAGTTCTGATGAATCCACATAGGTGGGCTGCTCCCACGTGCAGTTGGCTCTCTACTGCATAGAGGTGTCTCCTGGTGCTGCTCCTGTCCCTCCATTAATACTGCTTGGTTTCCATCAGGATTGTCCCCCGCCTTCACCTCTGCCTACTGAGATGCTGTTCGCCCTTAGGAATCAGCTCATATTTCAACCTTTCTATAAAGTGTTCCCTAATTACTCCAACCAAAACTAATGTGTCCTTCCACTTAGTTGCCATGACACTTTTGTGTCATTTAGTGATGTGTGTCATATATTGCTGGTGTCATTACCTGTATTCATGTTTTAATTTGTTCATTCTTTCAATAAGTACTTAGCACCACCCACCGTTTGCTAGGACTAAAGTGGCAAAGAGGGCAGGCATTGCCCTTCATGATCCCTAGGGAAGACAGTGGACAAACCAACACATATGATAGTTACTGAGAAAGAAAAACCCCGGTGAGATACTACGAGTGAGAGTAGCATGAACCCAAGTTTTCCAGGTTAAAAGTGAGGGGAGAACATGGGAGGCTGAGGGAGCAACATGTCAGAGGATTCTGGAGCATTCTGCACGCTTTACGTTCTTTAACATTTACATTAGCATGGTGCTTTTTAAAATGCTGATTTGAGAGTAAGAGAGAGAAACATCCATTTGTTGTTCCGCTAATTTATGCATTCATTGGTTGCTTCTTGTGTGTGCCCCTGCCTGGACACTGAACCAGCAACTGTGGCATATCAGGACCACGCTCTAACCAACTCAGCTACCCGGCCAGGGCTATTAGCATAGTGCTTGGTAGTTACTGCGTAAGAAGTAGAAGCATTAATGAAGGAACAGTAGGAATACAAGTAGCTTTGATAAGAAAAAGAGTCCAGAGCTAAAGAGGGAGGAAAATAATTGTGAATCGCCAGAGAATAAAATCATTTGAATTCCTTTTATGTCAATACAGGTGGTCGTAGCAGCTAACATTTACTGAGTACTTGCTCTCGGCTGGGAACTGTGCTAAGAGGTTTATGTTGGCCGCTTTATGGAACGTTTACATTGTGTGCTGTCTGCCCTTCTCTTCTGCAGTGTCTTGGAGCATTGTCATGATGTGGACCTCTCCTTCACTCAGCGACCAGAGGGATCGAATCTCTTTGGTGGTACAAAGAAGGGAACGTTGTTTCTCACTTCCTACCGGGTAACTTCTCCTCCTCCTTCCGCTTTGGTCTGGTTAACTCTGCATTTGTCTGCCTTAAAACGGAGAGTGGTTAACCACTGAGTTTCAAAATGTTTTAAAACACTGGCGCTTTGAGATTCTCCATGTGGAAGAACGACGGAAGAAAATGGGTGATCCTTCAGTTAGGCCAGGATGCTAACGCAACCTTGGCCTCAGAAATGTTTTTATATGTCTCAGTCCACGGACAGTTGGTGTCCCATCCCCAAAGCCTCTCCCCTCTCCTAGGTGATCTTCGTGACCTCGCACTCGGTCAGCGACCCCCTGCAGTCTTTCATGATGCCGTTTGATCTCCTGAGCAACTGCACCGTGGAACAGCCGGTCTTCGGCTCCAACTACATTAGGGGAACCGTTCGGGCAGCCCCAGATGGTGAGTGTTTACACTCAGAAGTGCATTTTTGTCTGAAAGCCTTCCAGAAGGTTTAAGACTCAGACTTGGCTCGTGTCGGAATTCGAACGACCGAGAGCTGCCCTGCGTCTTTGGGCGACGCTCCTCCCAGCGCGGGCAGGAGTCCCGCAGCTACCGGCGTGCCGCCTCCTCCCGCTCAGTGAGAGTGTGCCGTTTCCTCCCCCAGGTGGCTGGGACGGCCAGGCTGCTTTTAAATTGGCCTTCAGGAAAGGGGGCGCCATCAAGTTTTTCCAGATGCTGGTGAAAGCTGCCTCTGCTGGTGAGCAAAATGATACCGCTCTTAAGCACTTTGGGGTTTTGAGATTGTGGGACTGAAGTAGGACTGTCACCCAGTTCAGATGGTCTGGTCTCTGTGATGGGACGCTTGGCAGTTGCACGCGTATTCAGCAGGCATTCCCTGAGCCTCCCTACTCCGCGCCCAGTACAACACGATGTGCTGGGAACACAAAGACCACTCATCCCCTCCCTGTCTGCAGGGAGCTGCAATCTAGAGGGAATTTACAATCAGACACCCGAGTGGCTGGTGGTACCTGATGATCTTCTGTCCATCTACATGCTGGTCTCAGACGCACTGTCTAGTCCCCCTCGTGGCAGGGAGCCCCCGCCGCCCGAGCTCCTCTTCTCCTGGCCTGCCTTTCTGTCATCGCTTTTCTCTGGCTTTGCTTTCGTGTCTCTTAGGGTTAGTCCCCGTCTTCCAGGAGAGGAGGGAACAGGTACTGTCAAGCCTTAGAGTACCGCTCTAGTGGGTGTACCAGAGAACTCTTTCACACTTGGAATACAAATAATTTTTATGGTGCATTTTATTTAGTCTAGCCTCACTCTATGCTCTTCACTCTCTTACCTTTTGCACTGCAGTCCAACTGGACTTCTCTGCGCCTTGTTCTCTCCTCTCTGATATTCATGATATTTGCTCTGTCTGGGACGCCCTTTCCCTTTCTCCCTTGCCCTCCACCCCCAACTTCAACCCAGTTAGGTCAAACACAGGCTAGCAGAGACCGACATATGCAGACACGGTGTCCCGTAACAGAGACGTGGACGCGGTGCTGGGGCCCACAGGAGGGTGGAGTGAAGTTTCTAGCTTCGGAGACTAACTGGATCCGGATGCTGTGAACCATGGTCAAGTGTATGAGACAGTCTAAGTCGGAGAGGAAATGAGTTTCATTTTAGGCCTAATGATACTAGCTAACATTTATTGCATGCTTACCATATACTAGAGATTTCCAAGCCCTTTTAAAGAATTAAAGAGTCCCTATTTTGCCAAATTTATCTCCTCAGCTGCCCGAGGAGCTCCACTTAGAAGCCTAAATTACTGGTTTGGCAGTCCAGGCCTGTTTGTCGTTACTGGGCAGGGGAACATGATGTGCAGCCCGGAGATGCCTTGTCCAGGTGAGGTGTGGCGGAGACGGTCTTCCTGGGACGTGGCAGGTGCGCCGGGGCTCAGAGACCTATTCACTGCAGGCTTGCCTCCCGCTCTGCTGCAGAGGAGCATTGGAGGTCTGGGGGTCAGAAAATGGTTGAGTCCATGACTTCATCTCCAGACTGAAACCCAGTGGCAAGTCAGCAAGTCTCAGGCTTACTTTTAATTATAATATACGAATATGGAACGCGCTCGGGCAGCTCCCATTAGCGGGAACCTTTACCCGATGCTTGCAGCCTGAGCGGAAAACGTACGTATGCGCTTTCCACTCCTCCCTCCCCATCTCACACAGGCACAACCGCCAGGCGTGTGCCATGCCCGTCAGCCTCACTAAGGACTCCAGCCCTGGGCTTTGCGCCCTGTGCTCTGTAACAGTCGTGCCTGTCCACAGCTGCCGAGCCATGTTCCTGGGAGGTGACAGGTCACCGATTCCCAAACGCCGTCCCCTGCCTACTGGTAGGCCACAAAGGATCTCCTCATAGGCTGCCCACAGACCCGCAAATGTGGGCCCTTTCTTGGGTTCTTCTTGGAGTACAACATGCGTGTACTCCACCAGCTTTTAATTTTGTATACAACTGAAGGATGCTTATTTGTAACCTTACTAGTTACCTTCGTTTTAACCTTACTAGTTTTGTAACCTTAGTTTTGTAACCTTACTAGTTACCTAAGAGTTATTACAATCTAATACTCAAAAATCTAAAAGTAAGTGTTGAAATTCATGTAACATAAAAACAACCATTTAAAAATGTACAATTCAGTGGCAAGTAGTATATTCACAATGTGGTGCCACCATCAGCTCTAATTTCAAAATGTTTTTATCACCCCGTAAAACACCCCATCATTTCCCGCTAAGTAATAATTCTCCACTTAGAAATAACCCCCATCGTCCGCTCCCAGCATCTTTTGTTATACCCTGAACTACTCTTTGTCTCCATGGATCTCTTGTTCCAAACAGGCCCCATAAGAGGAGTCACACGGCACTTCGTTTTGTGCCTTTTGTCTGTGGCTTGTTCACTTAGCATAATGTGCCCAAGGTCCAGCCCAGCTGTAGCGTGTGTCAGCGCTTCATCCTTTTCGCGGCCGAATAACATTTCATTCTCTGTATATATGCCACGGCCTGCTCACCCATTCATCCACTGACGGACATCTCACTCATTTCCAGCTTTTACTATTATGAATACGAGCTGCTATAAAGTTCGTATAGAGGTTTCAGTGTGGGCATGCGTTTTCATTTCTCGTGGGTATCTACATAGGATTGGAGTCACTGGGCCGCCTGGTGACTCAGTGTTTGACTTTTCGAGGAGCCACCCATCTGTTTTCCACGGCACCTGCACCAGTTTGTATTCCCACCAGCGTACAAGTCCCTGTGTCTCCATATCCCTGCCAACGTTTGTTTTCCTTTTTGTTTCTGTTGTTTATATCAAAGCCATCCTAGTGGGTGTGAGGTAGTACCTCGCTGTGTTTTTATTTTTATCCTCACGCGAGGATATGTGCATTGATTTGAGCGAGGGAAGGCGAGAGAGAGAGAGGGGGAGAGAGAGAGAGAGAGAGAGAGAGAGAGAGATCTGTTGGTTGCCTCCTGTATGTGCCCGGACAGGGGGTTAAACCCACAACCTCGGTATGTGCCGACCAGGAATGGAACCCACAACCTTTTCATGAACAGGGTGACGCTCCAACCAACTGAGCTACCCGGCCAGGGCTCATTGTGGCTTTAATCTGCATTTCTTTAAGGGCAAATGATGTTGAACATCTTTTCCTATGCTTGTTAGCCATTTGTATGTCTTCTTTGGAGATACATCTTCTCCAAGTCCTTTGCCCATTTTTTTCTTGGATAATTTATCTTTTTGTCATTGAGTTGTATGAGTTCTTTATATATTCTGGATATGAATCCCTTCTCATATATGTAATTTGCAAATATGTTTTCCCATTCAATAGGTCATCTTCCACATTTTTGATAATTTTCTTTGATGAACAAAAGTTATAAATTACAATTTTTTTAAAGTGTATTGATTTGAGAGAGAGAGATCAGTCTGTTAGTCCACTGATTTATGCATTCACTGGTTGACTTTTGTGTGCGTCCTGACCAGGGATCGAACCCACAACCTTGGCATATTGGGATGATGCTCTAACCCACTGAGCTACCCAGTCAGGGCTTATGTAATTTCCTTCTTGTCTTTAGTGATTTTTTTAAAGTTTAAAGCCTATATTTTCTTGATAGTATAACTACCCTTGCTCTCTTTTGGTTACTATTTGCATATAGTATCTTTTTCCATTGTTTTAAAAAAAATTTTGTTATCTTCACCTGAGGACATTTTTTCATGGCTTCTACAGAGAGAGGAAGTGGGGGAGAGAGAGAGAGAGAGAGAGAGAGAGAGAGAGAAACATCAGTTGGTCACCTCCTATATGCGCCCTGATTGGGGATCAAACCTGCAACCTAGGCATGTGCCCTGGCGAGGAATCGAACCTGCAACCTTTCAGTGTACAGGACGACACTCCAACCAACTGAGCCACACTAGCCAGGGTTCTTTTTTTTTTTTTTTTTAAGTAAAATGGTCTATCTCATGTTTTTTTTTCATTCTTTTGCTTTCAATCTATTTGTGTCTTTGTATCTCAGGTAAATCTCTTATACACCCCAGCTGCTGTGGCTCAGTGGGGTGAGGGCCAGTGGAGGCAACAATCAATGTATCTTTCCCTCTCTTTCTCCTTTCCCCTCTCTCTAAAACTAAATAAATAAAATCTTAAAAGTAAGTCTTCTGTACACAGCATACAACTGAGTCTTGCGTTTTTATTCTGCCAATCCTTTGTTGGAAGACGTCATCGAGAAGGCATGGCCGCCAGTTGTCCTGAAAGCTGACCCAGGCAACTGGAAGCCTCCCTTGTCTTTGAAATGTTTGTTCTGCTTGCCTTTCCTGCTCCAAGAAGCGGCTCCAAGGATAAAGCCTTGAGATAGAAGTGAGGTGTGGAGACTACCAGGATGGTATACATGACTGAATTCAGTTAGGGCCTCTCTATAAAAACTTCTAAGACTTGACGGGTGGGTGCAGAGATCTTACTCATCTTGTGACCACCCAGGACAACCTCATAAATAAGTTCCTTTATTTGTTAAAACTGCCACTTGCTAGTCTGGAGAGGTCTGCTTGTCTCTTCGCTCTCTCCCTGCCCTCTGTGTAGGGACACCCACTTTGAGATTATACTGGGAAGCTCCTGGGGAGGGTGCAAACATCTCTACCTTTAGACTGGAGAACTCAGTCCATTTCTTTTTAAAGCACTTACTGTAATGGGGGCCTTTCTGTCATTTCCGACATGCTACATAGCTTTTTGTCCCTCTTTCCTTGGCACCGCTGTCTTCTTCTTTTAAATTGATATTTTTAAAGCAGGAGGTTTAAATCCTTTCTCATTTCCTTTTGTCTATATTTTATAGCTATTGTCTGTGTGGTTACCATGGAGGTTACATTTAACATCCTGAAGTTGTAATACTAATTTGAATTTTTACCACCTTAACTTTAATAACATACAAATACTCTGCACCTTTACAGGTCCTTCTTCATACATTTCAGCTCATGTTGCAAAATTACATCTTTGTGCATTGTGTGCCACAAAATATAATCTAATAATTCTTTTTAAGGCACTGCTCTCTTAAACTATGTAAAGAACAAAAAATGGAGTTACGAACCATTGTTACAACAGTGTTGGTTTTTATAATTGCCCAATGATTTACCTTTATTGAGATCTTAATGTCTTCACACAGCCTCAGATTACTGTTCAGTGTCCTTTCCCTTCACCCTGCCAGACTCCCTTAAGCAGTTCTTACAGGGGAAGTCTAGTGGTAATGAACACCCTCAGCCTTTACTCATCTGGAAATGTCTTAATTTCTCTCTCACTCTTGAAGAAATTTGGCCAAATACAAGATTGTTTTTGACATTTTTTTTTTCTGGCCTCTAAAATTTCTGTTGAGAAATCTACTGATTATCTTTTTTTTTAAATTTTATTTATTTTTACTTTTAGAGAGAGGGGAAGGGAAGGAGAAAGAGAAGGAGAGAAACATCAGTGTGTGGTAGTGTCCCGCACACCCCCTACTGGGGACCTGGCCCACAACCTGGGCATGTGCCCTGACTGAGAATCGAACCAGCAACCCTTTGGTTCACAGGCCCATGCTCAATCCACTGAGCTACACCAGCCAGAGCTCCTGATTGTCTTATTGATGATCCCTTGCATGTAACGATTCACATCACTCTTGCTGATTTCAAGATTCTCTCTTTGTCTTTGGCTTTTGCAAGTTTGATTATAATGTGTCTTGGTGTGGCTCTCTTTAAATTAATCTCCTGGAATTTGTTGAGATTCTTAGATGTTTATATTCATGTCTTTCATCAAATTGGGGAAGCTTTCAGCTATTATTCCTTCAAATATTCTTTCTATCCCTTTTTCTCTTCTTCTTGGCCTTCCATGCAGAGTGTGTGTTTGTCTCTGTTGATGGTGGCCCACTGGTTCCTGAGGCTCTGTTCACTTTTCTTCGATCTATTTTCTTTCTCTTCCTCAGTCTCAACAATTTCCTGTCTTAAAGTTCACTGATTCTGCCCTGGCTGGTGTAGCTCAGTGGATTGAGAGCGGGCTGCGAACCAAAGGGTCACTGGTCCCATTCCCAGTCAGGGCACATGCCTGGGTTGCAGGCCAGGTCCCTGGTAGGGGTCACGGGAGAGGCAACCACACA
Source organism: Trachops cirrhosus (assembly GCA_028533065.1). Classification (NCBI taxonomy): domain Eukaryota; kingdom Metazoa; phylum Chordata; class Mammalia; order Chiroptera; family Phyllostomidae; genus Trachops; species Trachops cirrhosus. The sequence continues at coordinate 3,763,586 of CM052539.1, read as the reverse complement.
TTGATGTTTCTCTCCCTTTCTTTCTCCCTCCCTTCCCCTCTTTCTAAAAATAAATAAATAAAATCTTTTTAAAAAGTTCACTGGTTCTTTCTTCTGCCTATTCAAATCTAAATTTTGGTCCCTCTTCTCAATTTTTCATTTCAGTTTTTGTACTTTTGATCCCCAGAATTTCTTTTTGGTTTCTTGTTAGGTTTTCTGTCTTTATCAATATTTCTATTTTGTTCACACATCATTTTCTTGACTTTCTCCATAGTTTCCTTTGGTTCTTTGAGCATCTTTAAGAAAGTTCTTTAAATTTTTTTTCTAGCTAGCTTAAACATAAATATGGATTACAGCAAAATAACTTGGTAGTTGTTCATTCACCTGACCCCGTTAAATCACTTTGGGGATATAGCCAAGGCCCACATTTATTGTAATATTAGCTGGAAATTTGGAAATAATGTGCTCTCCTACAAGAGGGGAACTTAGCAGCACCTATCCATACAGTAAAATATAGTCCGGCTTTTAATTTATGAAATACATTAATAATACAAATAATTTTTACATCATGTCAAATAAAAAGAGCCAGATTTAAAAATTGTACCGTTGTTATAATCATGATTGCATGAATGTATTAAAGATATTCTACAAAGAAATACATTAAAATATTTTTGTATTTGATTGCATTATAGATGACTTTTTAAAATTCATCTTTTCTCTATTTTCCAAATACATATTCCTCATTAAGGATGTATTACTTTATTCACATTCAGAACAAACTTTATTAAGTAAAGGGAGGCCCGCCAGAGAGATCCGTATTAAGTAAAACATGTATCTCGGTGTGCAGCTACAAGTAGTGCAGAGATATAACTGTAGGGTTATTTTCCTGTTGATTTGAATCCCTCCACAACAGGAAATGATAGAGTCCCCGACTAGTGGGGGCTGAAGGATCTGGCTGTACTGTTATTTAGCCTGATTCCCTTCCTGTGTTAGTTTGCTATAGCATAACTTTTATCTTTTTACTCCTTCTCACTTATTCCTTGCCCACTCTAAAAAAACAAATTACTGATTTTTTCTTTTCTTCTCAGCATACCCAGTTGTTGTCTATGGGCCCCAACCTGTGAGATACGGAGCCCCACCGGGAGCATACGGAGCCCCAGTGGTAGCATACGGAGCCCCACCAGGAGGATACGGAGCCTCACCAGCAGGATACGGAGCCCCGCCAGAGGGATATGGAGGTCCACCAGAGAGATCTGAAGCCCCACCTGTGGGATATGGAGCCCCACCTGTGGGATACGGAGCCCCACCGGCAGGATACGCCGCTCTGCCTGCGGGGTACAGAGCTCCACCACCTGCATATGAAGCGCTGCCTGTGGGATACGGAGCCCCACCGGCAGGCTATGGAATCCCGCCTGCAGAATATGGAACCCCACCAGCTACAAACGAACCCCCATCTGCTAGATATACAGCTGGGCCCCGCAATTCTGTGGCTGCCCAGCCTGCTGGACATGAGGCTTCTCTTCCTTCCACCTCATCTTCTCAGGCCCGCTTACCATCTTCTAAGATGTAAACCCTGAAGACTCACCAAGCAAAGTGGCACCATAAAACTGAGCTCGGGATGGGAAGGAGGACTCAGGTGTGTGTTTAAAGGACCTTCTCAGGCAGTTGCCTCACCCTCTGGACGGGCAATCACAGGGGGAAAGTGAAGCTTCCATGCCTAGATTTTAGAAGCAGAGTCCACTCTTGATTAGACAGGCTAAAGAAGCAGAATTGTAGGGCTAATTCCTCAATAATTTGGCTGACGTTGGGCTGCAATTTCTTAAAGATTTTATGTATTTATTTTTAGAGAGAGAGGGGGAGGGAGGGAGGGAGGGAGGGAGAGAGGAAGAGAAACACTGATGTACAAGAGATGCTTCGACTGGTTGCCTGTCGCACACCCCCAGCTGGGGACCTGGCCTGCAACCCAGGCCTGTGCCCTGGCTGGGAATTGAACTGGCGACCCTTTGCTTCACAGTTCGGAGCTCAATCCACTGAGCCACACCAGCCAGGGAAAAATGGATCTACTCTTGATTACTGGTTTTGCTTCTCCAAATCTATTCCTGAGAAGTACTTGCATGTGTGCACAAAGATGCGTGTAGGAAGATTTCATTACATTCATTGTTTCTAACAGCACAGAATTAGAAATAACCTATATGTTTATTAATAGTAAATATTTAAATAAACTATAGTGCATCTATGCCACATATGCAAAAACTTCTAAGTCTTATTGTTAAATGAGAAAAGCATGTTTAAGGGAGTATGTACTGTAGAAATTTTCAATCGCATCAGACTGAATGCCCCCTGTTATAACTCATATTTTGTAACGTCTCCTTTACTTCATTGGAATGAAATTCTCAGGCAATTGCATGTGATTCCATACCATTTGAACACAAATTAATATAATACTATAAATTTGATGTAAAGAAGAAAAAATGGAAAAGTAGTTTGTAGTAAAATTTTAAGTATTTTAATATATAAATTCTCAGATTGCACCACACTAGGAGACATAACGAAGTAATCTAGTGGTAACAGGGTTGCCTCTGGGTTGGGGAGCTGCGTGGCTGGGGAAGAGGATGGAGAGCGAGACCTAGCTGTTTTCACTATAAATTGTATCAAGCACATGTGTGCTATATGTTTCCATCCTGAGGAATGAGTAATTTTAAATCCGAGTTAATAGCATGCTAGGCTCTACCTAGCTTATAAATTGTGCAGTGGCTCCTCACAGCCTTCAGGATAAAGCCCAACCTCCTGATTTTCACACACACGTGGATCGTATTATGCTCCTTAGTATTCAAGGCTCCGCACCATCTGGCCGCTTCAGTGACCCCTCCAGCTGTGGGATCCAGCCGAGCAGAACTAAATGCAGACACTGAACTGCATGGCCTCTGCCTTCCTCCCCACTGCATCCAACTCGTCTTTTCAAACAGCTCAGTTCTTCTGAGAAGCTCGTTCTGAGCTCCCCTTCTAGGGTAATTGCCCTTCTGCCAAGCCTGTATTGTACCCTCAGCATGTTTCTGGCAAAATACTTCGCCAGTCCTACTGGGATTGTTTGCATGCTCAATTCCCCCATAACCTGTGAGCTCCTTGAGAGCAGAGGCTGTGTCCCATTGCAGAGGCCTAGCAGAAGGCAAGGGACACAGTGGTGTCTAGTTAACATTTGTCGAGTGAACGAAGACACAAATAAGTTGCGATTCTTGACTTATTACACACACGCGCGCGCGCATATACAGAGCCACTGAGTTCTGGCTACAGCTGCAGACTAGAGTGTGCAGGATTAGTTTTGTTTGGCAAACTGTTAGAGAGGGTTAGAAATTAAACTTTCAGATTTTAGGGAAAGCTGTCCCCTCTCTGGCCAGTTGGGCTGAGCACTCCTGAAGGCAGAGTTATATTTCACCTCTTCCCACCCCACAGCCATGTTCATACGGTTCCTGCGGGCCATCGCCACCTCTGGCAAGGCGGCCCCATAGCACTCACGTGGTGTTTAAAGGCCTCTGGGTGAGCTAATGATTAATACTGCCATTGGGTGCCAGGCGATGGGCTAAGGCACTTCATAAGCATGTCTCACTTTTTTAAAGATTTTATTTATTTATTTTTAGACATGGGGGAAGGGAGGGAGACAGAGAGGGAGTGAAGCATCAGTGTGTGGTTGCCTGTCACATGCCCTCCAGCAGGGACCCGGCCTGCATCCCAGGCATGTGCCCCAACTGAGAATCGAACCAGCGACCCTTAGGTTCGCAGCTGGTGCTCAATCCACTGACCCACACCAGCCAGGGCCATAAGCAATCTCACTTAATCCCTCACTTGATCCAGTGAAGTGAGCACTGTGAATAGCTCTATTTTACAGCTAAGCATGCTGAAGCTTGGAGACCTTAAGAAGCCAGCAAATTCGCAACTATTGAGCTGTGGAGGCGGGGTTGAACCCAGGCTGGCCCGGGACTCGAACCTCTGGCTGAGGAACCTGCTCCCTAGCATATTCTTTTCCTCGCACAGGAGCCAGACAGCAGGAGGCGTTCCCTGTGTGTGTAGTGGCCCGATCGTCTCCACACGTCCGTGAGGTCCTGGTGAGTGCCGAGTCCCTTCCCCACTGCAGAATGGATCCCTGGTGGTCAGAGGGCCGTGAGAATCGACGGTATCAGAGGTGGTGTGGTAGATCAGACGGGGGCTCAGACTTCTCCTGAGATCAGAAGACTGGTTCCAGGTCTTCTGCTGCCGTGTAACTGAAGTATGGGGGTTGCTAGGAGCCCGAGACCAGCTGATCTTGAGCCGGCTCAGCCGGCACAGGAAAGAGAGAATCCTGAGATCTCTGAGAAGTTCATGGCCTCGTGGCCTCATCCCCTCATCACAGCCCCAGACCTGAAGGCTGCACTGCATGAATTGCCTTAGTGATGCCCCCTGAGTAAAGGGTACTTATAAGGGATGGAGGGTGAAGGCTTTTAGAAGGGCAGTGATTATGTGAATTGGCCAGCCCATTTCTTAGCTCTTCGTTTGTGCTGAGCATGCTGCCAGGCACTTTACATGAAAAATTTAGCAAGGAGAGTGCTGGAACCCCAATCTCATAATGCAGAAACGGGCTGAGAGGGAAGCAAATTGCCTAAGGCAAATGGCTGGCTAGTAAATGACAGGGCAGGATCTGAACATAGGTTTCCCCTCTCGTTCACACACTCGTTTATTGAGTGCCTTTTATGTGCTGTTCCCATGCGCGCTTGGGAGATCAGTGACCAAACAGTGACCAAAATTCCCGCTCTTATGGTGCTTACATTCTGGTAGTACTAAGAGGCAGTCAATATACATTGTGTTGTGTGATATAACGAGGCATATCATATTCGAACTGCAGGAAGAGCAGAGCTGTGGATAAAAACTATAAAAATATAGAACAAAGTAAGGAAGATGAGGAGTGTCTGGCAGAGGGAGCAGTTCGCTATAGCACCTTGCGGAGAAGGTAGAATTTGAGTGAAGATTTGAAGGGTGAACTTGGCGAGGGAGCTAGCCATGCAGGCCAGGGGAGAGTGCTCCAGGCGGAGGGAGCGGCCAGTGTAAAGGCAGCTTAATTCCAAGGCGCCTTCCCTTACACCCAGGGCCTAAAAACACAGATGACTACGGGAAGACTCCTGTTCTCAAGGAAGGAAAACCTGAAAGCAGATCGTAAGACAGCTAGAGTGCGGAAGGTCTGAATCGGTCCGCGTGAAACAGCTTGGGGATGGAGACTGATTTCTGGGTCCCCGTCAGAGAACAAGCCTCCTTCCTGCCTACGTCCTGAGGATAAAAGGAGCTACAGTAACCGAAGAGTCTGGGGTCACCCTGGTGTTACACCCTCGATTAAAGTCTGCTTGTTGTCGCACACCTGTGCTGTGGCCTTGGTCTCTGTTTCCGAAGGCATCTGTGATACGCATGGCCTGGCGCTGGCCCCTTGGGAGCGCCCAGTAGGGCGGCTGGGGTGTGCCCAGGCTCTCAGCTTCCTGGCTGGGCTCCGCACTGGTCCTGCTTCAGCCATTCACTATCTGATTCCAACAGAGGTGGATCGTCTCCGTGCCGACGCCTCGTGCCGGAGGCCCCTCGACGGAGCACTTGCCTGAGTCGGGGAAGCCTGTTCTCCACCTTCGCATGGAGAAGAGGGCCGGAATCAGTCCCTGCGAGAGCGTGCGAGCCGACCGCTCAGCTGTGCTGCCCGACACTGTGCTCTGGGTTTCATGGGGATCAGCTGGGGTCACGTACTTACTGAGGCTGCTCCGTGCCAGCCCTGCGGTCTGAGGAATCTCGTCAAGCAGTACACGGATCACTCCAGCGATAGACAGTTTCATTCCGTTTTGCAAGTGTCCACCCTGTCCTGGACCCCACCCACTCCCAAAGTATAGGATGAGGACAGGTGGGTGCTTCGCTCTCTGTGTGGCTCCTCTGGGGGGTTGTCTGGCCCCCCTCCTGTTGGCTTGCTCTGATGGCCTCTTCCTGGTCCTCAGCCCTGTTTGGGCCTTGGAAAACATTTTGGGAACTACTTTGGAAATATTCATGCTCAGGCCTGGGCTTTTCCCTTGGACCCACTTCTGGCATTAGCTCTCTGGCTTTTCCCCGTGAGCAGTAGGAGAGAGGCACCCCTAGTCTCTGACAGAAGTGCAGTGACAGAGGCCCGCACAGGACTCAGGGAAGGGACTCCGACCGCTCAGGAAGGTCCTGTCCGCTTCTTGGAGGAGGGGATGTCTGCATTGTTTTTTAAGATCTTATTTATTCATTTTTTGACAGAGGGGAAGGGAGGGAAAAAGAGATGGAGAGAATCATCAATGTGTGGTTGCCTCTCATGTACCCCCCACTGGGGACCTGGCCTACAACCCAGGCATGTGCCCTGACTGGGAATCGAACCGGCGACCCTTTGGTTCGCAGGCTGGCCCTCCTTCCACTGAGCCACACCAGCTGGAGCTGAATTGTTTTGATGTAGAATTCCGTGTCCAGGGAAATTATCCTTCAAGAATGAAGAAGTACTTTATCAGGCAAAGAAATAATGAGGGCATTTGTCACCAACAGAGCTGCCTTGCAAGTACTTTTAAAAGTTATTCAGAGAAAGAAATCGATATACGTCAGAAAGTTGATCTCCATAAGGAAAGGAGGAGTGTTAGAGGAGGAATAAAGGTAAAATAAAATCTTTTATTCTTATTCTTAATCTAACAGATGGTAGTGTGTTCAAATGATAGCAGCTACAATGTACTCAACGGTATAGTTTATGGGTAAGTGAAATACATGACAGCAGTTTTGTAAGAGAACGGAGGAGTTGGAAACCCTGTTAAGAGATGCTTGCTCTGTTTGTGAAGCAGCACAGTGCTGTTTGAAAGTGGATTTGGGCCAGCTGTAAATGTACATTGCAAACTCTAGGGCAACCACTAAAAAAAGGTAGAAGAAAATAGTACAGATATTGTAAGAGAGGAGAGAAAATACAATCATATAAAATGCTTAACTAAAATTAGAGAAGGCAGAAAAAGAGGGCAAAAGAAAAAATATATATATGAGGATAATGGATAGAAAACAGTTAAATAGCCCTGGCCAGGTGGCTCAGTTGGTTAGAGCATCAACAGTAAATCAAAAAGGTTGCAGTCAGGGCACATCCTAGTTTGTGGGTTCGATCCCCAGTGTGGGTGTGTACAGTAGACAGCTGATCCATGTTTCTCTCTCCCCCTTCCCCTCTCGCTAAAATCAATAAAAACGTATCCTTGAGTGAGGCTTTTTAAAAAACAATAAAATATATGGTAGCTATTGATCCAACCATATCAATAATCATTTTAAATACCAGTGGCCTAAACAGACAAATCAAAAGACAGAGACTATGAGAGTGGACTAAAAAAAAAAGACCCAACTATATATTGTCCACAAGAAACCTACTTAAATGTAAAGACACATGTAGATTAAGGGGAAAGCAATGGAAAAAATTCTGGATATGTATTGCACAACAACGTGAATATACTTAACATTACGGGACTATACAGTTAAAAATGGTTAAGATGGTAAATTTTATATGTACTTCATCAGTTTTTTTCAAAAGCGAAAAGGAAGGAAAAAAGATATTTTGCTAACAAATCAAAAGAAATATGAATAACTATGCTAATTTTAAACACAGCGGATTCTTTAAAACAAAGAAAAGTATTAAGGAGAAATGGGAGCATTATATAATGACAAAAGAACAATTTCTAAGGCGTACGAACCTAACAACAGAGATCCAAACTATGTGAGGCACACAGAGCTACGAGGAGAAGTGGACACACCCACTGCGCAGCTGGGAATCAGCACTCCCCTCTGTCTGTAACTGACAGGGCCAGCAGGTGGGGTTCAGGGAGGTCCCAGCAGAACTAAACGGCCGTAGCAAACTACATGGAACTGCCATTTACAAAATACATCATCTGACAGCAGCAGAATACACGTTCTTCTCAAGCTCACATGGAACATTCACTTAGAGCGAGCAAATTCTGAAACACAGGCTCTCTCACCTGCGGGTGATTGTGTAAGACAGCGCTCTCTCCAGCATCTCCCCGACGGTGGCTGAGGGACTGGAGCCAGCTCATAAGCCACTGCAGGGCCCGCAGCCAGGAACAAGGTCTGTATGTCCATTACATGACCCATGGGTGGGCGAGACTTCTCCTGGGTCCCTGGGCATAAGGTGCTGGATCTCACAGCTCCCACAGGCACTTCTGTCCTTGGACGGATGCCAAAGAGTGGTTGAGTGGGGGAGACATGAGGGACATCTTATTTAGCCATGCTGCTGACATCACCACACCTTTCAAATTCTTGCTCCGTACCCTGAATACAGGGGATAGTCTCCCCTCTCTTGTTCACCCCTTTATGGATGGAAATGGCCTGGAGAAGAGTGAGGCTGGCTCTGGTCCCGGAGATGTCTATGTGCGGGTGAGGATGGCAGAAAAGTTTGGATAGCATTGAAGGGGAGAAAAGGAAAACTACGGTGTTATTTTGCATTGTGCCAGGAGTCTGGAAAAGAAGAAAGTAGAGCAGGAATCATTAATTCAACCTCTAACTCTGATGATCGCCAACAGTGGCGGGTAGGATATCCATTCCCAACGACACCGAGTTCTATCCTTCGTTCCTCCTCTTGGGCGTCCCAGGGGCTGGAAGGTGTGCACTTCGGGACTGGATCGCCTTTGTCTTTGTGTGTGTGGTTGCATTCTGGGAGCGCCGCCGTCCTGTTCGTGACCCAGACCAAACTTATTCTCTAGGGGCCCAAGTACTATTACCCAGCCATGCTGGACTCGGCTGGCCTGCGCTTGTCCGCCCCGCTATCCCCAAAATGCTGGGCGCCTTCCGGTTCCCTCTCAGGGATATATCTTCTTTTTTTAATTGTAGTAAAAATGACAATATAAATTTTATCTTCTTACATTTTTTAAGTGTGTGCTTCGGTAGTGTTAGCTATACAGGTTTCTCCCCGCCTTATGGAAGTGGAGGGTTCCTATGAAACTTTTCGCAAGCCAAAATGGCATAAAGCGAAGACTAGCCCCTGCTTTCTGAAAGTCTGCGTCACGCCACTTTGCTTTTGTGAAACCCCTGTATTAGCACATAATGGCTTTTTTCATGAAAGCGAAAATCCTGTTAGGATTTGTTTTGTTAGTGAAAATAGGTATTGTACTACTGTAGGTCTTTTGTTAAACCAAGTGGAGTAAAACCCGTTTATGGGAACTGGGAGATGCACGTACTCCCTGTTGTCCAGTGGGTCTCGAAAACTATTTCATTCGCAAGACTGGAACTCGGTACCCAGCGAACAACTCGCTTCCCCTCCCACACACCCCTGGGGACGTCCGTGCTACTTCCTACTTCCTGTCTCTATGAAACTGACTGCTTCAGGGACCTCTTATAAGTGAGATCATACGGTAGTTGGGTTTTTTTGTGACTGGCTTATTAGCATCATATTCTCTAGATCCACCCATGTTGTAGCCTGTGGCCACACTTTCTTCTTTTTTCAAACTAACAGTCCACTGTGTGAATATGCCTTATTTTCTTTACTGCTCGTCCATCAGTGGACTCTGGGTTGCTTACGCACCTTGGCTATTGTGACTAATACTGCAACGGAAGTAGGTACGAGGTTTGTTTTTTTATAACCGCCTCATTGATACATAATTCACATATCATAGAGCCCACCCATTTTAATGCGTACAGCTCCATGATTTTCAGTATATTCACAGATATGTGCGACCATCACTCCAGTCCATTTAGAAACATTTCCATCGCCTCAGAAAGAACTCTTGGGCCTTTTAGCTGCCAGCCCGTGTCTTCCCCACCCAGTCCTAAGCGACCACTGTCTGTCTCTGTGTAGCTTTTCCTGGCCGGGGCTTTTATATGAGTGCAGTCATGATATTGTGGCTTTTGTGCCTGGCTGCTTTCCCTTAGCATGTTTTCAAGGTCATCCATGTAACATGTCCATATCTGATTCCATTTTATGGCTGAATAGTATCCCACTGTATGGTTAGCCATATTTTGTTTATCCGTTCATCGGTTGGTGGACATTTGTAGTATTTCCACCTTCTGGCTGTTGTAAATAATGGTGCTGTAAATACTTGTTTGCAAGGTTTTGTGTGGACATATGTTTTCATTTCTTTCGGGCTTGCTCCTAGATGTGGGATTGCTGTGTCACATGATAACTCTGTTTAACCATTTGAGGAATTAAGTGCCAGACCACCTTCCACAGTAGCTGTGCCAGTTTCACATCCCTATCGGCAGATACGAGGATTCCGGTCCACAGCCTCGCCCACACCCGTTACCTCGCATTTTTATCCTAGCCGCCCTTCCGGGTGTGAAGCGCTGTCTCATTGCTTCATCTGCATCTCCCTAATGCTCGGTGATGTCGGGCACTGGCCATCTACACATGTTCCTTAGGAAAATGTCTATTCAGGTACTTTGCCCATTTGTAGAAGTTTCTTAAAAGATTTTACTTATTTTATATAGAGGGGAAAGGAGGGAGAGAGAGGGTGAGACACATTGACTGGTTGTTTTCTGCAAGCACCGCAACAGGGGATGGAGCATGGAGCCCCCAACCTAGGCCTGTGCCCTGACCGGGAATCGAACCGGGACCTTTTGCTTTGTGGGAAGAGGCCCAACCACCTGAGCTATGCTGGTCAGGGCTCTTTGCCCGTTTTTGTTATTTCTTTTTATCACTGTTTTAAGAGTTCTTTATATATTTTAAATAGAAGTCCCTTATCAGAAATATGAATTGCAAATATTTTCTCCTATTGTGTGGGTTGTCTTTACTCTCTTTTTAATGTGGGCAAATTGTAGCTATAAATTTCCCTCTGATCACTACTTTCACTCCTCCGTTCTGATATGTTGTGTTTTAGTGTTTTTGGTATTTATTTTAATTGATCTCAAAGTATTTTGTATGTAAGGTGTGATGAGTCGCTCTTATTGCTTTCAAAAATTCTCCCTTTGTCTTTTGAGAGTTTGAATATGATGTGTCTAGGTATGGACCTCATTGAGTTTATCCTGCTAGGAGCTCACTAACCTACTTGGGTGTGTAGATTAAGATTTGTCATCAGCCCTGGCTGGTGTGGCTCAGTGGATTGAGCGCTGGCCTGCAAACCAAAGGGTTGCTGGTTCGATTCCCAGTTGGGGCACATGCCTGGCCTGGGTTGTAGGCCAGGTCCCCAGTGGGGGGCGTGTGAGAGGCAACCACACATTGATGTTTCTCTCCCTCTCTTTCTCCCTCCCTTCCCTTCTAACTGAAAATAAAATCTTTTAAATATATATATGTATATATTTGACATATATATTTGTCATTAAATATGGAAGATTTGAGCCATTATTTTTTCAAATATTCTTTCTGCCCTTTCATTATATGTATGTTGGTACGTTGCATGGTGTCCCACGAACCTCTGAGCATTTTCCTTCCTTCTTCTTTCTACTTCTCAGACAGGTTAATTCCAGTGGATCCACACTCGAGTTTGCTGGCTTCCACCAGGGAAGCCAGGTGCCCAATCCCAGCTAAAGGAAGAGGGCTTAGAAAACAGGAACCAAAGGAAGGCAGTCAAGAACATACTATTCTTTTACTCGAAAAAGGAGGAACAGGAAATGTGTTCTAAGACACAGAGACCCTAGGCTTTTCCTGGACACAGCTGGGGGATCTGAGTCTGCTCTGCAGCCAGGTTAGGAGGGACACACTAGGGGAGAGGACACACTGCGGGGACGCTGTGGGAAGAAAGGCAGAGCTGAACCCCTTCATCGGCACCCAGCCCCTGAGAACCGCTGAATGAGGCCCTGTCAGGAGAGGTGGGGGGAGCTGAAAGGTGGCTGAGACAGCAGTGCGAAATTCCTTAACCTGATGGGGGTAGGTGAGAGTGGTGAGAGTGGCGGTCACGGCCAGCAGAGCCCGGAACGTCTGAACGGGGTGGGGAAGGGACATGCAAGACAAAGAGGGCCTGGGACCATTGCTGCTCTGCCCCGCTGTGCGGTCACCACCACCACCGTGTAGGGCAGAGCAGGGATGGCTCCCTGGTCAGAGGCAAGTCTGGACTGAAGTATGATCGGCAGGTCACTTTGGAAAATGAGAGGCCAGAAGATGCCACACGTCTTCCACGTGAGGCGAGATGTAAAACCGGCCCCCTGTGCACTGCCCGAGTCCCTCCCTGAAGGTGCCCAGGGCCCCAGGGCTGTGTTACACCTATGCGACTAAAGAGCAGCTTTATTGGTGACCCGAGGGAGCCAAGCTTACTCCCGTGCGGCGTCAGCCTGCGAGGCCAACCACACGATGCATGAAAGTTCCAGACAAGAGATCAGATCTCCACTCAGACTTTAAGAAAAATTCCAAATCTTGATTTCAGAGTCAGTGAAAGGTCAGAGGCCGGAGTCCTGATGGGTCCGAGCGCCCCAGCCTCGGGGGCTCAGGAGGCTGGCCGAGTCGTTCAGCGACATCCGTGCGGCCGTGCAGATGAGGTAAGAGGGCAGGAAGGCCACAGGCAGGTGCCCAAGACAAGCTGCCAGGAGAGTGCAGACTTGGGCAGCAAGTGCAACCTGGCCCCGAGGCTGCACTGTGGGTCCGATGGGGTCGCTGGCCGCGCGGGCCTGGGTAGCGGAGAAGCCCGCCTACCGGCCCTCGGCGAGCCAAGGCTCCGGTCTGGGGTCAGTGGTGCTGCTGCAGCCTGTCTCACGCCTCAGCTCCTCATAGCTGGGGCGCCTCCAGCCTCCCAGTAGGGTACAGGTACCACATCACCACCCCGGAAGGATTGATGATCACCGTGAAATTGGTCTTAGCCTGGAGGCCGCTGATGACAGCACCCGTGTAGACGTCCTGGGCCTGCAGCGGGGAGGGACACAAACAACGCCGCCGTAAGAATGGCCGTGCAGAGACTCCTCAGAGGACGAGGAAGGCTGGACTTCGGCCTGTCTGTGCTGGGCCTCCAGCGTGCACTGCAGAAGTGGGAGCCCCGAGTCTCCCATTACTTCCCACCGGCACAGCCCCCAGGTGCCCAAACACAGGCAGTGGCGAGGGCCCAGCCCACAGACAGCCCGGGGAACGCGCCGGCAAGGACTGGCCAGTGAGGGGAGGAGCGTGGCCTCAGTGGGGAACGGGACTCGTGTACACCCAGGAGTTCTGCTTGCAGAGCTGGAACGTACCAGCGCAGGGGACAGCACCGGCCTTGGCCCTGACACAGCACCCAAGGCCCGCGGCTTAGGGGAGGCCATGTGTGAGTGAGGCCCACCCCCAGCGACGCCCTCCCGAGGACACAAAAGGCACCAGCTCCGCGCAGAGCGCTCACCTCGTACAAGCTGGAGCTGCTGAAGTTGAGCTGGGCGAGGGAGGAGTGGAAGCGATAAGGCATGTCCGTCCTGCGGCTGAAGAAGACTAAGGCGCAGGCGTCGCTGGCCAGGGGCCGCTGGAACACTTCGATGGAGGATTTGGTCTGCGCACAGAAGATGGCTACTGGCCGGAGTCCCTGCTTAGGCAGGCCCTGAAGTCCCTTTCCTGCCCCCCACCCCCCAGCCCACAGTTTTGTAATGCAAAAACTTGGGGAGGATACCACAGCCCTCCAGCACCCCAACTTCTTACTCTACTTTCCTTCCTTCCCTGACTCAGCAGATGCTCCCCAACACTCACTCTGTGCCAGGACACAGAGACAAGGCTGCTGAGGTCCTGCTTCAGAGAGCTCTTGGTATGATCGGGGGGGACAGACAGGGACAGCTGCCGCACTGGAGTGGAGGGCACTGGCCGGTGGGACTGACCGCTCTGCTCTGAGCAGCCAGGAGCGTGAACCCCCATCCCCCGGAAGGTCCCTGGCCTGGCGGGCATTAGTTGCCTCTCTGGGCCTCGCCGGTTCCAAAGGCGCGTGCTATAGGTGTGTAGAGTTCTTTTTACTAGAGACGAAAGGGTTTGTGTAAAGAGCATACACTTTGGGGTGATGCTGGTGGAGTCAAGTACAATCGCACCGTTTACCAATTGTGGGGCCTTGAGCTGAAGTTACTTAGACTCCTCAAATCTCAGTCTCCTCATTTGTAAAGCAGGGAAGGAGATCTACCTTCTGAGAAAGTATATCTAGGACGCCCAGCGCACAGCAGGTGGCCAGTAAATGGCAGACGCCATGACGAGTAAGAGTCATGTTCCTTGGATCAAAGGAGCCCTGAACGCGTGGGGAAGCCCCAGTTCTCTGCCCGACATCTCGCACTTCCGAAGGAGAGGCGCGCTGTCCCCTGTGCAGGGCGCTGGGGCGTCGCCCTCCCCATCGCCGGTGAGCTCTGGCCCTGCTCTCAGCCAGGGAAGTGCGGACCGTTGGAGTAGCACCCAGCAGTCTTCAACTCAACGCAGCCTTGTTTTCGGGGGAGCCTAGCCCCTCAGCCTCCCGCCCTTCCCCCCACAGCCCAGTACCTTGAGGATCCTGCGTCCCTGGATGCCTAAGGGATCCTGGTTGATTTTGATCATGAGTGGATTCTGCAGAATGTCCATGTTCTGGGCAGAGATGGTGCGCAGGTCTGTGGACATGAAGAGGGGAGCTGCCAGCACCGTCCACAGGGCCATCTGGGCCCGGGCTTGCTCGAAGCTGAGGCCGAAGTTCCCAATGAGCAGCTAGGGGCAGAGGAGAGGAGCAGTCGGCCCTTCCCTCTTTGGGGAGGAGGTCACAGGGAGCCACCCCAAGCTTGCAGCCGAGGCAAGAGAAGACGGTGATGGGGAGGACGGCCGCAGGCGGGAGCCTGGTTTGGCAAACACCATTCCCCAGAGCGTGGCCTCGGGATGAGTGGAGCCAACTTTGCATCTGAGCCTCAGCTTTGAATCACCCGAAAATGGGGGTGCTCGTCGTGTCACAGGTTGTTCAGACGGTCCAGTGCAATCCTGTGGCCGCGGCGTTTGTACACTGAAACGTGCAAGTCAGAAACCCAGGGAGGCAGTGGTGGGGAACCAGGACCAGAGCCGGAGTCCCTGCTCCTGCCAGTGGCCACCAGCTGCCCTCGCCACGGCCGACCCGGGGAACCGGCCCAGACGGGACAGAAACCTTACTGCTCACACCACGGTTACCTACATGGTGACACCAACTGAAGCCCTGTGCACGTGCCCAGCTGTGCCCAGCATTTGAAAGGGTCATCCACGTCACACCCAAAACAACCCTCCAGGAGGTGACTAGAGTTATTGTTCTCATTTTCCCTGACAAAACTGAGGCACAAAAAAAAAACGAAGTCACTTTCCCAAAGGTCACAGCAGAGCAGGCGCTAGAGTTCTAACGCGGGCCAATTTCTGCTCCTCCAGGTGCCCCACCGTCCAGCGGAGTACTTGGTATTATACTCTTCGCTGGTAGTGAACATTTGACTAAATGAAGAGAGAGCAATAAAACTGTAAGACAAATCGCAAAAATATTTAAGTCACCAGGGCTGTGACCGAGGTGGGCACAAGGGGCCAGTTCTGCCTGTGGACGCTGTGCAGGAGCAAGACAGTGTGCCAGGCATTGCAAGAAGAGTCAAGGCGGGCTGGGTGAGGACCGGCTAGGGAGGGGCTGGCAAGAAAGTGTGGAATATTCACAGTCTTCACCCTGCAGAGGAAGAACCTCTCACGCACGAGTCACTGAAGACCAAGTTCTCAAGTTTCATGCATCAGAATTGCCTGGGAAGATTCTCAACAATGGGCATTCCCAGGCCCCCCCGGACATTCTGATCCAAAGGGGAGGTGGGGCCCTGGGAACAGAATGGTGAATAAGCTCCAAAGGAAGCCTGACGCAGCAGGTTCAGAGACACTGATCTAGAAGCTGGCAGCGAGTGACCAGCTAGAGGGCACAGGGCAGGGGGGAGCAGGTCCTTCCGGGTGGCAGGCCTTGGGACCCCCCTCCACGTCGGCATACCATGTCTGGGTCGTTCCAGTGCCCAGGGCCTGCCACCGGCTGCAGTATGTCCTGATTGTCCACAAACCAGTCCAGGATGGACAGCACGCTGCCCCAGGAGTCCTGGATGTCGTCGTAGTTGCGCCAGAGGTTGCAGGTGTCCGCCAGCAGGCTGTAGTTCACCTGGACGGCAGGGGGGGCAGGGTCCAGCAGCAGAGCCACGCCCTGCCACCCAGGGGCCCGCACGGGGGCTGGGGAGGCTCGGCAGGAGACAGCGGCGGGGAGGGGAGAGGTCGGGCCCGAGCCTGTTCGGGGTAAGGAAGGCCTCGGAGACAGCGGTCCCGCTCTGGGGCGGCCCAGGCCCCCACACCACGCGTGCTGGTACCAGAAGGCTACCCAGCCCTCCCCTGCCAGCTGGGGTCGAGCCCAGGACACCGACCCACGCTGGGGTACCAACAGCATCCCTGCCGCATCCGCGCCCTGTGTTCTCACAGTGAGAGTCCCGCCCCCAGCCAGCATTCTCCCCCAGGTCCTCACGTCTGACCCCATCCTCTCCAGCGTCCCAGGTGCTGAAGGGCCTTGCCCACAAGGTGAGGCACGCCCCACCTGCCTATCCTCAGCAGCCTTCTGGATCTCCTAGCCCACTCAGTACAACCCAGATTCCGACCACTGGATGGCTGCCGTGGGTCGGCACACCACACGTGGTTCCCAGGCCTTCCGCCCGCATAACAAGCACCTCCTCTTCTCTAAGACCCTGGGCTGGCTGAGGCCCCCTCGGGGGCACTTAGGACCCTTTCTCGAGACCTACAAGTCGGCCAGGTGGGCAACTACGGTGAGAGCAGCCCCGACTCTGCACAGGAGGTGAGGAGACCAGGTGTGGAGAACACCGCCAGGTGGGCGCACGGAATGGCTTACCTTGGGGGGGAGGCCCCCTTCGTAGGCTGGCCAGCTGCAGGAGAAGGCGATGGGGCGGCCTGTGGCATTCAGGGCCGCAGCCATCATGGGGTACCCTGGAGGAGTACGACACCCACCTTTCAGGACCGAGGAGATGCAGGAGGCGGTCTGGGGCCTCAACCCAGAACTTTTCCCACCAAATGTGAGGAAACAGGCTCAACAGAGGTGCTTCCCCCGGACCCAAAGTTGCAAACACTTCCTAGGTGAGGCATGGTGCCAACCCATCCTCTGGGGGCCTGGGAGCCAAGATCGCCCAGCCCCTGGGGAGGGAAATTAGGAAACACTACGTTCCGGGGGCCATTCAGACGATAAGCTCAGCCAAGTGGGCACTGGTAGGCCTCCTGTGGCCATCCCTGCCCGTCCCCCTTACGGCCCCCAGACGGCTGTGGGACTCACCTTTGGCATGTTCCTCTGGGGTGGAGAAGCAGCCATCCAGCTTCAGCATGTCCACCTTCCACTTGGCAAAAGTTTGAGCATCCTGAACCACCTTGTCTAGCGTGGTGCCTGGGTAACCCATGCAGGTGAAGTTGCCCAGGTCCTCGTAGATGCCCAGCTGCAGGCCCAGGGAGTGAGCCTGTGGGGACAGCCAAGGACACGGGGGTTCAGGCGCACCTCACCAGTCCCCATTAAAACCTTCGACGGTGCCCCGATGTACAAAGGAAAGGGTCCCCACTTGTTGGTGGGCCTCTGCAGACCACGGTCCTTCCCTCCCTCCAACACACGCACCTCCCGTGGGCTGTTTCTTGCCTCTGGGCCTTTGCTTCTGCCATCCCCTCTGCCTTACATGCCATCTTTCTGGTGTCAGCTCGAGAATTAACTCCTCTTCCAGAGAACATCCTGAAATCCCTTCCTGGCTCTTACCCACCACTGTGAGCCATACCTAGCTGTGTCTTCGTATTTCCCCATCAGACTGAGTTCTCGAGCAGGGATTGTACAAAGGGTGCCCTACGCAGGGTGGAAAGAGTCCTCTGGCCCCCAGGCCGAGGGGCAGGGCTGGGGCGGAGCTCACATAGTCAGCCAGGAAGGCAATGCCGTTGGGGAAGCGCTTGGGATCCGGCACCAGGTAGCCGTTGGCGTCACGTCCACCAATCCAGCAGTCGTCGATGTTAAGGTACGTGTAGCCCAGGTCCCGCCACCCGTCCTGTGCCAGCCGGTCGGCCATCTCCATGAAGAGCTGCTCGCTGGAGAGAGGGGCAGGGGGCCGAGCAGCTCAGTGGCCTAACCCGTTCCTCACCCTCGGCGCCTTTCTCAGAGCTGCTCGGGTGCTCTGAGTGTGAGTCCAGGACTCTGGCTCGGCTGTCACCTGAAGACTAAGCCAGGTAACGATTATAAATGACAACAGGGATTGTGTTATGAGTCCTAAGCCACGTGAAGTTGAAAGGAATGGTCTGGCCACCGGGCCAAGGGGCAGGACTGAGCCAGGGGAAGCACCGTGAGGCCTGGCCTGGCCTTACAATGATCTCCTTTGAGTTATCTCAGGGGTGGGTCCACTAGAAGGTACCAGCCCCACAGCCTGCAAGGCCTCACAGAGGCCCCAAGCAGGTCAGGTGTCCCAAAAGTGACCGACGGCTGCAGTCTCTCTGGGATGAGAGGCGGGGCACTCTGACCCTCTCCCCCCTGCCCCCACCCTGCAGGGCCTTGGGCAAAGCTCGCCAGGTGGTGTGGACCTTACTCACCTGATGCAGTTCTTTGGGTCCTCATCACAGTCAATGTTGCAGCGGAAGCGTTCCCAGGCCAGCCAGCCCATGGGTGGCTTCCGCAGGAGCCCGTTCTCCAGCACCAGCACCTGGTCCACCAGGGCCAGCAAGAGCACTGCAGGAGGGTTGGGGGATGAGTACGAGCGACTCCCATGGCCCTTGCCCTCACCGCCCACGGTCCACATGCTGCTCAGCTCTGCAGAAGCTCCCAGCCTGCACACAAGAGGAACAAGTCCCGGGCTTGGGGCAGAACTGGCCCTTCCTGCAACTGCTGGCTCCTGCATGCAGCGAGCAGGCTGACGGTGCCTGGACTAGGGCAGTGTGTGTGAGGCCTGGGTCCTTACTTGCTGTTGCAGCCACAACAGTGCTAGAATTAGCAAACACTAATAGCCGAGGTCATATCCTTTCCGTCCCCAGACCAGCCCCATCACACAGAACTTGACAGTACACTGTAGCCAGATTCCGGGTCTCCTGAGTGCCATCCAGGGTGTTTGTTCTCCATCACAGTCTCCCAGGAGGCCTTAGAAGAGCTAAAGAGGTCAGCCAGGTGGGACCTGCACCCAGCCAGCTCGCCTGGGCGAGCCCTTTCCCTCTTGGGCCTCAGTTTCCTAATCTGTAAGATAGAGTTAATGTACTGACTTCACAGGACTGTTCTCAGCACATTTGTTATCGCCTAAGGTAGGGCCTCTGCACTGTGGGGGAGAGGGGATGAGAAAGAAACAGACCCTTTAGCAGGGAACTGATTCCTAGGTGCTGAGCATTTCCCTCTCTTTTCCACGCCCAGCTCCAAGAATAAGAGGAACCTGTCTCCCCAGTCTCCACAGCACGGGAGGAGGCCCAGACACCAGAGGACTGGACTCCCTCCAGGCAGCCCCATTCCCAACTGGTCACCTACCCTCCCCAGGCCACGCCCTCCCACGTAGGTTACCTGTCTTCCACAACATCGCTCTGGACTCAGCGTCTCGGGACCTGACCAGCTCTGCTCTGCTTTTGCCAGCTGTATGTGTTGGGTGCTGGAAGCTGAGAAACGTTAGAAAAGCGCTGCAGTCACTACCGCCTGGCAGCCCCGCCACCTTCACCCCTGGGCGCGGATCCCCAAGCCGCCCTCACTATCCCCACTCCCTCCCCAGCCGTCGCTTCCCTTCCTCCTTCAAAAATACTAAACGAGGTTTCTTGGACTTTAGAACTTACCCCTTTTGCAGTGCTGGGCGCCCCGAGAGTCAAGGGCAGCCCTCCCCTCCCGGGCGGGGCCCAAGAGGGGCAGCACTGGCTCCAGCACGTTCAGGAAGCGAGGCTCTAGGCCAAGACCAGGCTCCGGACCCCTGCCGGGTCTGGGCTGCACCCTCTGGCCGCCAAAGGCAGCAGGTCCAACGCGGGGAGGGCCCACGGAGGGCCCACCCCAACTTCACAGTGCCCCTTCCCTTCTCACCTGCCGACTCCCTCCGACCCACCGCTGCTTCTGCTTCCCGAGCCGCGAACCGCTGCAATCACCACACTCTCCCACTGCCTTCCAGGGGGGCGGGCCTGATGGCGCTCAACCTTTCCGGTTGGAACCTATCAGAATCCCCATAGCAACGTCGTGCCCCGCCCTCTGTGCGCCACACGCTCTCCGAACCTCCCAAAGCCCCGCCCCCTTCGGGCTCGGAGAGGCGCGTAGAGGGACTAGTTGTGCTGCCTGCCCTGTCTAGCTTAAGTCCCCTGAGGCTAGACATTTCTCGTCTGCGGGTCCCTCTGTGCAGCGACAGTGCCTGGCATTTTGTAGGCGCTTGAGTACCTGCTAAGGACTTTGTTAAGAGGAAATGAGAGGATGCCCTGAAGTGTGGTCCGTAGTAAGCCTCTCCAAACCGGTAGCGGAGGGTGAATAGGCCTGGGAAAAGAATGGGTGGGGGAAAGCAAACCGGGCGCAGCTCTTGCAAAGCCAGGATGCTCTCTTTTCCAGCCGGACACCCGTTATGCTAGCCCAGACACTCGCATATTTCTTCCCAGTTTCATTCATCAAAACTTTATTGACCGACTACTAGGGCCAAACACTTCATTTCTGGCACTTTCACTCGGATGGGCACCGCCATCTCAAACATAACCGGCTCCACACCGAACACCTGCCCCCTTCCATGTCTCAGGTAACGGCACCTGTCCTTCTGGGTGCTCTAGTCCAGACCTGGGAGTCCTCCTTGCCTCCTGCTTCCCTCACTCTCCACGTTCAGTCTCTTCACAACCCTGCACTCTCTGCCTTGAGAAGGCATGCTGAATCTGGACACCTCGCTGCTTTCCCGACCCCATCCCATCTAGCCTAGATTAGTGCGGCCCCTCACATTGCACCCACATTTATTCTCTCCTTGACTGATTCTTTAAAACATAGCTCACTCAAGACCCACCCACGCACGCTGTCTGCACTGCTCCCCCACCCTGCCCCACCGCAGCCCAGCCACACCCGCCTCCGCCTCCTCGCAGTTCCTCAAACACAACAGGCCTCGAGGCCGTTGCACTAGCTGCCCCTCTGCCTGGAATGCTCTTCCTCCGGGTATTGGCCCGACTGGCTCCAGCACTTCCGTCAAGTATTTATCGGATGTCACCTTCTCAGTGAAGCCTACCCTGATGGTCCTATTTAAAATTCATCCTCCTCACTCCCACAAGTCCCAGTCTCCCTTACGCTGCTCTACATTTTCCACACCATGCATTACCTTCTTCTAACACAATTATTATGGCTTATATTATTGATTGAATAAAACTTTTAGAGGAAGACAGATAATGCACAGGAAATACAAATGTGACTGCAGGCGCGTTTTGTATAGTGGTTAGTGCTATAATGAAAATACATTCTGGGGAAGGGATAGACTGGGGGGGGCGGTGAAGGGGTTTAGAACAGGCCTCCCTAAGATGTGCTAGTACGGCATGTCGATTAGTTTGAACTGAAGGCAGTGGAGACCCTGTGGGCTCTGAAGAAACCTCTGTGCCCCCTAAAACTACCTTGCCCTTACTAGGAGTTATTACCAGAGATGTTACGGCCTCTCTCTATGCCAGGGTATACATCAGATTACCGAACATCCACTCTTCGTACCGATCTGCGGATTCTTACTGATCTCCTCCCCTTCGACATTCGTCAGCTGACTGTCATACACACTTTATTTTTACCCGTCTCTGAACCTCTGTGTGCGTGGGCTCTCTGGCTCTCTCCTGGATGTGGGGCTCCTGCTCCTATGAAGACAATCAAACTTGGTTATTTTCTCTCGTCAATCTTTCTCATGTTGATTTAATTATTCGAACAGCAGAAAGAAGCTATAATGGTAGGGGAACGTTTCTTTCTCCCCCACACAGCCTTCTTTACGTGTATGGTCAGGGAGGGGGTATCTGAGCTGAGACCTAACTGGTGTGAAGGAGGCCTGCAGCGTGAGAGCCGAGAGGTAGGGATGAGAAGGAAGAGCATCTTGGGCCGCAGGAACTGCCAGCGGAAAAGCTCTGAGGTGGGAACCAGCAAGTTCTCCGACAGGGGGTTTGAGCCCACCGGCTTCCAGGGCCATAGGGAAACCTTCCGCGTCCTGCACCTGAGGGGAGGGGGAGGAGGGGGAGGTAGCAAACATTATACTCGGAGACTGATTCTGTTTTTTCCAACAATTTATTTAGCTAAGGTCCATTGTGGGAATTATAATTTCACAAGCCAATATCATATCTCGTAATAAACCAAATAAAGGGATAACATAATCCAAATGACAGAGCAATCACGCTATTGCTCCAGGCAAGGGAAGGTGAAGGAATAATGTCCAAATTTAATATGAGGTGTGCCTCTTTACAGGACACACTCTGGAGAGTCAGCAGCGACCAGCCCGAAAGCTAATTTCCGGCTCCCAGTGCAAAAGTAAAAGTCCCCTTTTGCTAGAACACTGTTGCTAGGGAACCAAGAGGCCAGTATCAGAGCAGAGGGCTGAGCTGCTCTGAGGATTATTTATCACTTCTGAGACAGCTGCAAAGTTTAACACCACAACCCACCAAAGAGTCGCCTTGGCCACTAGTAGGAGCAAATGTCTCAGGGGACTTTGGGGTGTCTTTAAGTTATGGAAGAGTCACCTTGCCCAAACTGAAACTCTCAAATAGCCCTCACACTCTCAGTATATATAGTAAATGTCCTTTTGTCATAGTCAGCCGGGTTGCTGACCGCTTACGAAGGACAGCAGATGTAGAATGATGACATCCTGGCACAACTGACTTCGAACTTATACCAAAGCAACTGTTTGTTGTTATTTGGTCCTAAACAAATGGATTAAACCAACTTACTTAAATCACAAGCAAGTGGGTTTGAAATATATTAAGTTAACACCCAATACAGGTCTGCCTCCGCGGTGGACGCGCCCCAGGCAGAGCCTGGGGATGGCGGGTCCCGGTGGCAGGCCAGCGGGAGACACAAGCGGAAATGGATAACCCCAGAAGCAGAGACCTGGCGACTCCAGGGGTCCAGATGAGTGGCCCGGAAGATCGGCGGGGCCTTGCAGGCTGAGTAGGAGCCGGCCCAGAGGAGGCGCCGCGCTGCGGTGAAGTAGGCGGGGCAGGGAGAGCGGGACTGGAGTAAGAAGAGAAGGACGCCGAGCCCTCGCGGGGAGGGGGGGGTAGGAGGGGGGAGGGCGGGGGGAAGAGCGGAGGGCGCGGGAGGGGAGGGGAGGCCGGGGGTGGAAGTTGGGGGATAGATAACTCTGAGGACTGCGGACGGCCTGCAGTGAGGCCCTGGGTTCGAGGCCGCCCGCCACGGACCTGCTCTGTGGCTCAGGCAGGTCCTGGCCTCTCAGGCCTCAGTTTCCCTCCCGCGAAGATCGAGGGGCATCTTCGGGGATCCAGGCCTGGTGAGTCCTGGACGGGGCGGGTGGAGGCTGCAACTCGAGCTGCCCAGGAGCGGTCTCCCGGCTCCCGCAGCCAAGTTCGCTGCCCAGTGGAAGCGCAGGGTCCGGAGACGGGGTCACCCCGGGCAGCTGCCGCAGCCAAGCTCTGCGGGCCACCCTCCTGGGCTTTGGCGCACTGGGCCTTGCGGAGGAGAGAGAGGGCCAGACGGGCTCCGGGAGGAGGCGGCCCCCGGGAAGGCGTGGCCCGCGGAGACGTGGCGGGACAGCTCTTTTCGCGGGACCGGGAAACCGAGAGAGCAGTGGCGCTCTGTCTCTAAGGCACGAGCCGGGGAGGTCCCAGTGAAATGACCCCTGTTTCAGTGCCCACCACGGGGGCCACCTACCGGTCGGTCCCACGCCCCAGCCTGCCTCTTCTCCAACAAAAGAATCCGGAAAAACGCGGTGCACCGGCCTCCCGCCCAGAGTGCGGTCCTGGCCTTGCAACCCTGGGAGAGTTTTCGTGGAAAACACGCATCCCCAGGCACGCGGCAGGGGAGGGGGGACAGATCCGTGGCCTCCCGACCCCCTCTCTGCCCCGGGTGCTGGGCCCAGGACCGAGGTGAGGCCACTCATCCGGCAAACTTCTGTGATCAACGCCGCGGACTCCCTTTCTAGACCGGCCCCTCCCCCATCCCAGGGCTCTGCTAACTTCTTTCACAGCCCCTGTCCTGACCGGTCCTTACTTTATTTAGTATTCAATTAATTTGTAATTCACTCTTCATTATTTATTTTTGTCCGTTTTTTACAGCGTGTCTCCCCGTCGAAATGTAGGCTTCAGGAGGGAGAGCCTTTGTTCTGTCCTGTCTTGTATTCCCAGTTACTTCAACAAATACTTCCTGCGGGCCTCCCCAGCCCTGCGGGGGCTGGAAGCGGAGACTGCAGCGGCAGCCAAGCCAAGTCCCTGTGCAGACGTTCTGGGGAGGTCTTGGTGGAATGAAGGAAATCAGAACAAGGGGGTTGTGGCTGGGTCATCTTGGTTGAGACCCCTGCGGTGGGCAGGAGCAGCTTACGGAATGTGACCAGGGCAGGCCTCTCTGATTAGGGGATGTGAATTAAAGCCCGCAAATAAACCAACTGTGTGACAAGTGCGAGAAGGGAAACGCAGGAAGTTATAAAGGCACTTAACTCTGACCTAGCCTCAGAGGGCAAGGCGCTGAGGTCTGAACAGTGAAAGTCAAGACAATAGGACACAGCCCATTAAATTGCTCCTAGGAGCCTGGCCTGGGTAGGTGGTTTGGTGTGGGATTATTAGAGGCCTGGGAAGGCTTCCTGGAGGAGGTGGTGATTTCACTGGGCCCCAGAGTTAAGAGTTTTCATCATTTAGGATAGCTTGACTGGGTGTGAGAGTTATTTTGCAGGCTCACTGGAAATCACGTGGTCAAGTGGTTGAGCCTTGTGGCCAGATAAGAGAGGCCCCAGCCCAGCCCAGCAAGCTCTGCTGCTAAGTGGGCCATTTCCAAGACTTGCCCCAGAAGGTGTGAGGGAATCGAACGGGGAGACCAAGCTCTGCTTCTGCTGACCATGTGACTTTGTGCAGTTCACTCTCACTGCTCTGGGCCTCGGTTTTCCAGGAGTCGGGAGGGTCAAGCCCTGGACGTTTGACCTCAGGGTGGGCACGAAGGGGCCCCGATTAGGGGACGGTTTAAGCACCGTGGTTTTTATGGGCTTGGGGTCCATTTCCTCTCAGCTGGGGCTGTTTCTTTGGATTTTAAAAAGTTGTGTCAAAACCCTGCCCTAAGTCCTGGTCTGACGCAATCTCATTAGCCTTTTCTCTGAGTCCTCTGATGCCCGGTGTTTCTCATGACCCCGCAGCAGCCCTTTGAGAGAAAGGCAGGGGAGACCAGCTCACTTCACAGGTGAAGCCACTGAGAGCCTCAAGGCACACAGAGCTGGGGCCCAAGTCCCCTCCGAGCCAGCGCTCTTTTCCCCACGGGGACCCGGGGCTGTCTCCCTTTCTGATCCGTGGCCACCTCTCTCGCCTCACAGTTCTTATGGGAGCCATGAAGCTGAACAAGAGAAGTGTGGCGCACTACGCCCTGAGCAACTCTCCAGCAGACCACATGGGCTTCCTGCGCACGTGGGGGGGCCCAGGGACCCCGTCCACCCCCAGCGGCACTGGCCGAAGGTGCTGGTTTGTCCTCAAGGGCAATCTGCTGTTCTCCTTCGAGAGTCGAGAGGGCCGGGCCCCTCTGGGACTGGTGGTGCTGGAGGGCTGCACCGTGGAACTGGCGGAGGCTCCGGTGCCTGAGGAGTTTGCCTTCACCATCCGCTTCGACGCCCCGGGTGTGCGTCCGCACTTACTTGCAGCCGATGGACCCGCAGCCCAGGAAGCCTGGGTGAAGGCACTGTCCCGCGCAAGCTTCGGCTACATGCGCCTTGTGGTGCGTGAGCTGGAGAACCAGTTGCGTGATGCCCGCCAGAGCCTGGCCTTGCAGCGCCACTCATCCTGGAAGGCCATTACCAGCCACTGTAGGCCCCAGGCTGTTGACCACTTGTCTCGGGGTTTGGAGAAAGGCCACTCCCTCTCCAGGGATTGCAGCCCCGTGGGCTTGGCCAAAGTGGCAGGCAGCGGGACAGCAGGGCGGGGCTTGGCTGAATGTGAGTTACAGGGCCCTGCCAGCCTCCTTCTAAGCAGGGGCCAGAGTCCTGTATCCCCTGAGACCTCTTGCTTCTCTACCCTGCACAGCTGGTACGGCCAGGAGATCCTGGAGCTGAGGCGGGGGTGGCTGCAGAGGGCCCGGGAGAGCCAGCCAAAGTGTGAGGAACAGGACAGGCCCTGAACCTGGACCCTTTGGGTTCTGCCCTTGTCCTGCTGGTCAGGACGTGAGGGCCAATTCTTTTTCAGGAGTCTGATGTTTACTCATTTCCAAAGTTGATTTTTTAAATTCTTTTTTTATTTTTATTTTAGAGAGAGAGAAAGGAAGGGGGAAGAGAGAGAGGGAGAGAGAAAGAAACACTGATTTGTTGTTCATTTATTTATGCATTTCTTGATTGATTCTTGCATGTGTCCTGACCAAGGATCAAACCTGCAACCTTGGCATATCGGGATGATGCGCTAACCAACTGGCCAGGGCCAAAGTTCCTTTTTTTGAGGAGGGTTCCCTAGGTTCCAGATCCACCCTCGTGCCTGGAGTGGACTGAGGAATCATTACTTGTAAACTCTTTATTTCCTGAGGCCCAGACAGCAAAGGTGGCTTGCTCAGCAGTCACGGAATGAGGGCCAAGTCTCCTGACACTCTCTTCGGGAACATTAATGAAATGGAGAAGGCAGGGATATTACGTGCCTACAGGCCACCTTGCCTTTCATCGTCATGCCAAACTCAGCTACAGTTCCCAACGTGGGGAGTCTCGTGTACCTTTAAAAACCATAAGTTAGCTACAGGGTTGGTTTCAGACTGACAGTATCAGAGAAAGTGGATTTATATTATATCATGGGGGTCTCTGCGGTTCAGCTCTTCCTGAGTGGTGGGAAGATTGGACATGTGACCCCCACTCTACAGTCTGGAACGGCCCTTTGGTGGGAGAGGGCCATCAGCCAATACAGAGGGATTTATTCTGCTCAGAAAGTGTTGGGGGCCCCATCCTCTCTCCCCGTCTCCCTGACTATCCAGTCAGCAGCTGGTGCTAGACTTGACCTGGGAGGGACTGGTGGCTTTTATGTCAGAAGAAACCCTCACTGCGTTCTGTCTGCAGCAGCCAGCCCCTGGAGCTGCCAGGTGGCAAGCTGAAAAAGAGAGGCGCAGGCCGAGTGTTCCCCCAGGGAGTCCGTTTTGTGTAGGTTCTCAGTCCTGGGCATTCTAGGAGCTTTGGCACAGGACTCCTGGTGCCCTGTGATAAATTCTTTCTCTCCTGCCTGGGCCCCCAAAGAACCACCTGGAACCACCTGGGCACTTGTTCACAGTCCTGCTTGTCATCCAGTGTTTCCCTGCCAAGATCCTCTCATTGCTACTCTCACCAGTAGGCCAGGTGTTTTTTTTTTTCGATTGTTCTGGAAGGCAAAGTGGCTGGCTCCATAGAGCCAGAGAGGCCAGACTAGCCTGATGCCCTATGGACACGGTGACAATAGCTGAATAGAAGATGCAAAGTCTGGGCAGAGGGTACCGTCACCCCCAGCGCACAGTCTGTTCCTCTCGCCCTTACTGCGGCCTCGGGCAGCCTGACGAAGGCCCAACTCGGGCTGGAGACTGAGGCTCAGAGCCTCCTAAAGCCAGGAGGCTGAAATGCGGGGCCAGGGGCCAGGACCGGTTCTCGGCGTGTTTCCGAGGAAGAGGGGCCGCTTTCCCAGCCCTGTACAGGAGCACCCCAGCCCACTGCCCCTTGTTTTATACAGACACCCCAGGATTTTATCTTTCTTATTGTGACAGTATTTTTTGTATGATTAAAACACTAAGCTTTTTATTACTCATTTCGGTTACTCAAGTTTATTTCAACAATCACATGAGGACCGCTCGGCCAAGCTCTGGCTGTCCTGGATGGGGAACAATGATTGAAATCTGAAGCCTTTCCAAAGTCGGTACTAGTTCACCATCCCGCCTCCTAGGCCTGGAATGAAAGGGAATTGGGGCTTCGCCGTCGTCCTCGTGACGTCACGATGTCGGGCGGGCTGCGACAATGCCTCCCTCCCACCGCAACGGGAACTAGGCGCGCAGCACCGAGTGTGAGGCTGTGCCTCTCGCTTGCTCCCGAAAGCCTCGCGAGGTTTGAGGCAGCGTTCTTTCCGAGGGCGGTGCCGGCGCCGGGCGTAGGGGCCTGGGGGTCAGGGATGGCGTCCGGAGCGGTTCGCTGGTTGGTTTTCGCACCTGTCCGATCCGTGGCTCTCCGGAGCGGACCGACCTTGAGAAAAGATGGCGGCATCTCCGCCGGACTGGGCGGCTCAGGTCGGAGCCTGGTACCGTCGAGGTCAGTCATCGTTACACGCAGCGGCGCCATTTTGCCCAAGCCCGTGAAAGTGAGTGTCTGCCTGGAGGCGGGGCAAAGGTGCCGAGGCCAATCATGGTGGGGGATACGTTCGGGCCGGCTTTGAATTGATAGGAGCAAGGGCCAATCAAACGACGGCCTTAGACCGGAAGACGGATCAAGGATTAAATTTTTGCTCTAATGCGCTAATTTTGATGGGTGGGAAGCGGTGGGTGTAGGTCCAGGCTTTGAGCTGTGTTTAGAGACCGAAGATGGGGGGCAAGAACTGAGGAAGATGGCATTTTGCACTATTTTACCGTGAGGAGCGCGGTGTCAAAGTCCATCTCCGGAGCCAGAAGACTGGGCTTTATGCGTCCAATATAGACAAGACGTGTGTCCTCTCTGCTCTACCTCGAGCTGATGGGATCAAATAACGAATTACAGAAAGACTTTGTAAATGAAGTGTACCTGGAACGGGTCTTATCTTTTTTTAAATGAGTTTTGACCTAGTACTTAAGTCGTGATTTGCAGTCCTGTGAGGTGTGCACGGGATGATTACGATCATTGTTTTTACGAATGGAGAAGAGTGTGTGTGGGGGCGGGGGGGGGGGGTTTGGTCAGAATGGTGAAGCCAGTGTCCCAAACTAGCAGCTGAGTTTGGTTCAAGGATCCAGGTTTCTTGCTATTACAGCCCCAGTCCGGTCCTGTTCCTTCCACCATTAATGCTTTCACTTGTCCTCAGTACCCTGGGGCTTTCTAAGTAAAATGTAACAGTCCCGTTTGCTTTTTTGACCCCAGGACTGCGTGGGAATTAGAAAACAAAAACTGAAAAGCTCGACGGCTGGCCTCTGCTAGTTCACACAAACTGGTGAATTCAGGGCTGCTTCATAGCAAGAAGCAGGAAGGTGTTTGGGAAGAGATGCTTTACGAAAAGGCATAGCTGGTAAAAAAATTTTTTTGAAACTCCATAGGAAAATACAAAAGGAATTGTTCAGATTTTATACAACACCCCAGACAACTTAAAAAGTTAATTTTTCGGTGTGAAGACATGCTCACTTTTCAAAACACACCTGTTTCTAAAATTTAATGTGACATCAAATTTCTCGGTCACCAGGAAACCTGTTATTTCCAGAACTCTGTAGAATATCCCTTCACTGTACATCTTTTGTAATCCATTTTCATGTCTTTAGTGTCTTCAAGTAGAGCTGAACTTCATTTCTATCATCCAGCCCTCTCCATCCTTTCCCCCCGTTTACAGGTATCTGCACGTAACTAGCAGGTTGTGCCCCAATGTTTAGATGTCTGGAGTGCCCTCCTTTATCTTTTCCTTCCGGCATCCACTCTGATGCCATAAAATCACTTTATCTCTTCTAATCTTTTTTGCTCTGCATTTCCCAAGGGCTTTAAAATCAGGTTGCTTCTGGTGGGTCTGGGGCTCCTGGAGGGAATGACCCCGAGAGGGCCAGGCCTTCTGCCGTCCTGCCGCAGTGGGCCCTGGAGCTCACGGCCACCGCTCCGACCCTCTGCAGATGTCCTTCGGCCTTCTCCGTGTGTTCTCCATCGTGATCCCCTTTCTCTATGTCGGGACGCTCATTAGCAAGAACTTCGCTGCTCTGCTCGAGGAGCACGACATTTTTGTCCCAGAGGACGATGACGACGATGACTAAGGGGTAAGACCTGCTGTTCCCCCACGTGAACCAGGAGCGGGAAGGGGGAGGCTGAGCGGGTGCAGTGCGGCCTGGTAGCAGGCGGCGTCCGGACGCTCAGAACGGAAGTTCAGAGCTTTAAGGAATCGACTCACTTGGTGGCTGATGTTTTTATTTTGCCTTTTCTCTCCGTTGGATGAGGGGAACTGCCGTATTGACTTACAGATTCCCTGGGGTCTCTTCCAGCTAGGTTGGACCCCAGCCAGCCTTTTCATTTGCCCTTATTCTGTCCACCCCCAAATTTTCTCGACAATTAAAAAATTGTCTTTTAATCCTCACCTGATGTTTATTGATTTTAAAGAGAGAGAGAGAAACATCGATCATATGTGCCCCAGTCAGGGATGGAACTCGTAAGCATTTGGTATATGGGGCGACACTCCAAACCCACTGAGCCACCCAGCCAGGGGGGTTTTTTTGGCAGTTTGATCTGCCTTACACACCCACCACAGACGGCTTCACTGCAGTGCTCCACACTGGAATTTGGGAGCTGCAGATTCCCACCATGGACAGCCATGGTTACCACTGCCCACAAACCCTTCCCCACCAGCCCCTCCCATTCAGCTTTCTGGTGCTGACTTCCGGTGCTTTGCTATGTGCTGGGCGGTGGCGTTAGTGTCAGGGATGAGGACACTCCTGATTCTTTAGTCTGGCATTCAAGGCTTGGCATGTTCTGGTCACACCTGTTACTCTAGCCTCATCTCCCGTACTGCTAGCCACACACCTACCCGTAGCATTCACCATTTCTTGAGTTCCCATGCTCTTACTCACTCCCAAGCATCGGCTCATTGTTCCTCCTCCTTGGAGGGCTGTATCCCACTGTGCTGTTTCCACCAGTTCTTCATTGTCTTTGTTCCCACACTCTGTTGGAAACGGACTGCTCCTTCCTCTGACTGACCGGTCCCTCTCTGGTGACCCTCGGTATTACATGTTTATACACATACACTGTCCCCACCCCAACTTTACTAGACTGAGCTTCTGGCCAGCAGGGAACGTGATTTTTATACCTTTGGGCCCCCAGTGCCTGGTCTGTGGTGAGTGCTCAGTAAATGTGTGGATGAGCAATCAGATTGATTCTGAAGTGCCCCTCTCCTGGGTGGTGGAACCTCCCTGTGGAAGTGTCTTCCAGCCTGGGGACAGGGAACTGCCCCGCGGCCCTGCTCACTGCGGCTTTCCTTTCTTGCAGGTCAGGAAGTGCCGGAAAGAGCGAGCCCTGACTGAAGTAAGAAATGGTGACGATTACAGCTCCTCCCTGCCCGTCAGCGGAGGGCCCAGGGGAGCGTCCTGCATGGTCCCAGGCTCTGGGAGGGCCCCTGAGCTGTGCTGTGTGCTGAGTGCAATCAGACGATGAATAAACATGATAAACACCGGCGGTGTGTAACCGAGGGGCGGCCGGCGTCTCAGCAGGAGTGGGCTCGAGCCGTCAGTTCCTTGTCTCTGCCGTTCCTTCCCCAGCAGGCCTTCGGTTTGCAACCCAGGACCTCCAGGCCCCTACAGGCCCATTTTCATTATTTACAAAACCCAGCAGAAGCTCTTTTCCCTCAGCAGGCTGCACAGGTAAACTAAACCCTCAAGGTGTTTTTTGTGTTGAGTAACATTAGCTAATGATCACATGGCAATCAGTCATAGAAGCTTTGGCTGTTAGTTTAAAACGACTTGGAAAATACTAAAATGATTCTTTCAAAACTTGGGTCCTTAGTTGAAAGGATAATAAAAGGGTTGTTAGTGCTGGAAAATTTGGAAATCCTGAGGGTGAGTGTAAATACTGAACCCCTTTTCCCAGGATTTAGACAGTCCAGGCAAGGAACAGAGGACTGTCATCCAAATAAAACAGACCGGTTCTCTTCCTGGGTCAGTATTCATTGTGTCCCTTTAGAGCCACACCCCTTTGCAAAAACCAGTTGGAATGTTTCTGTTCTCTGTGCCAGCTGAACATGTGTCCCCAGCAGGGAGCCTAACTGAGGAGGAAGTTAATTTCATCCTGAGGACCCATGCCTGTTGAGGAGAGGGGCTAGGCCTCTGAGCAGCCATTTTCTTAAAACCCAGGGAAAAACAGCCGGGCTCCTCTGCTGGACTTCTGTCCCTGTCCAGCAGCAAGAGCCGGCTAATTTCAGATCTGCGCCAGGCCCCTGAACTGGCCAATCCCGGAGGCTGCGGAAATACAGCTAAATAACGAAGTCGTCCAGCCTCATAACCAGTGAGACGATTTCTGAACAGATGGCCTCATCGTTCCTGTTTATAACATGCAGGGCTCTGAAAAAGAGAACCCAACTTCATTTAGAGGGAACCCCACACTTCGGGAAAAGGGAACAGACAGGTGGTGTGCATCCCCTGGACCCCCTCGTTCAGGCAAAAAGTGAGACCAGAAACGGAGCTTGCCATTGGTTCACCAGCGGAATGCTGTCACGAAGGGACCATCGTATACTGAGTTTATTCGTACTCAGATGTATTTAAGTATCAACAGGCACATTTCCACTGAACAACTTCATGGGTCGTGGCCGACGTAGAACTTGGACAGGAAATCCTTGGGCCTTGGCGCTTCTGTCTCGTGGAAGAATCGCATGACGTGCGTCCGCTGCTTCCACACTTGAATCGTTTCCTCCAGTTCCATCTTTCCCTGCGTGGGCGAGGGGAGAGGTCTGTGGTGAGAGTGGCCCCGTGAAGGAGGACGATGCTGCAGGCCAGGCTTCTATTTTCTGCTCTGGCCCTGACAGGAGTGACCTGGGTGAGGCACACGCTCGCTCTAGACCCGTTTCTGCATCTGGAAAATGAGGTGTTGGGCTAAATGACCTTTGTGGCCTTTCAAACACGCTAACTGTGGCTAACTGGTCTAAAAGGAGAGACTTGTAGGTCAGTAGGCTCCTGCTCCACGATGCCTAACCAGACTGGCTAAACTTGTGTTTCTGCTTAACATGCTACAGCTCCTTCCCGTGGACGCCCGAGTGACGGGTGAGAGACAGAATCAGGGCCGGGATTTGACCCCACTTACACGGGACTCGGCCGGCCAGCCTGTCTCTCCCAGCTGTGAGCTGGCGACCAGGTGCAGCTGCGACTTCTAGGGAGGAGGTTAAGAAGCATTCAAACTTCCATCCCTACACCTTCTTTTTTAGTTATAAAATGCAAGCCCCAGTGGATTTTCCCTTGAACCATCTTACAATCTGTGTAACCAGATGATAATCCCAGGTTCCCTTGAAACACTAGGCAACAGTTGCTAACCCAGCAGTTGCTCTTTAATCTTGGAAACAAAACGTCCACCTGGGAAGGCCGAAAAGCTCAGGACAAGTCCTTTGAACCGCCAGGGAAGGCCGGTTACCTTGATGACCAGAAGATCCACCACTCGGGGGTCCGTGACGTGGGCATTCCTCATGAACATTTCTCGGACCTTGTCCCGCCCCTGTTTCACCGAGATGTCTAGCTGGAATAAGACCACTAGAGAGAGAACACAGTTCAGGGAAGGAGTTTTATGGGTAAGACATGTTTTGTTTTTTTACATGAGTCAGCGAGCAGTCATTAAACACAGGTAGGTTGCCCATCCACTACACTCCCCACGTTAGCCTGTCCCTAACCTTGGTGCTTGAGGACGGGAAGAAGCGTGAGATGTGGCGCTGGCCCTCAAGGAGCGGA
Source organism: Trachops cirrhosus (assembly GCA_028533065.1). Lineage (NCBI taxonomy): Eukaryota > Metazoa > Chordata > Mammalia > Chiroptera > Phyllostomidae > Trachops > Trachops cirrhosus. The sequence continues at coordinate 3,730,059 of CM052539.1, read as the reverse complement.
TGTTTTGTTTGGGGAGACGAGACCAGTACAGCATAGTCCAAGCGTCTGAACAACCTGGGCTCAAATTCCAGGTCTGGCCCTTCCCAGCTATGCGATCCCGTGTGCGCTTGCTTCCCCGTATCTGAGCGCATTTACGAGTGAAATGACAATAAAAGCACACGTAACTCCAGAGTAGTTGTGAGGATCTGAGACAATGCAAGATGCTTAGAACAGTGCCTGGCATGGAACAAGCCCTCAATGAGTGTTGGCATTATTGTTATGTGGAACATCTGGCAAAAGATAAGGCGTTGAAATCAGGGAAAAAGGATGTGGTGCAGGTCTGCGCGCCACACAGACGTAGAGGTGAGGGGGACTGCTGAGGGTTTGTGCAGGGGGGAGGCGTCAGTCCAGCCCGCAGCTACCATGATAGGTTCCCCGGGGGAAGGGGAGAGCAGTTTAAGATGCAGGTCCTGTTCTCTCAGTTTTAAATTCTAATTGGAGGGACTGCTATCTATGGATGCAAACATGAACCACAATATTCAGCAACCCCTGATTAAATAAATGCCTAAAATAGTGGCACAGACTCCACGACCTGGGACTTCAGGTGAAGCACATGGATGTCCTTTGAAAATTAGGTTTTAGCCCTGGATGGTGTGACTGGATTGAGTGCCAACCTGCATAACAAAAGGCCGCTGGTTCAATTCCCAGTTAAGGAACATGCCTGGGCTGCAGGCCAGGTCCCCAGGTGGGGTGTGCAGGAGGCAACTGATCAATGTTTCCCTCCCTCTCTCTAAGAATAAATAAAATACTTTGAAAAAATTAGTTTTAAGGAGAGAAATATGAGGAATCTCCGCTTGCTATCAGTACAACCCTCCCCTGAATTTTTATACTAGATTCCTGTCCACCTTGGGAGAAAAAAGCGAGGTGCCTCCAGGGGCACCCAGGGAGCTGGTCCCACCGCTCCCGTGTCTCAAACTCCCAGCCACACACCAGGGAATTGGGCGTGTGAATCTCCTCAGGAAAATGTCACATGCACGAATGCAAAGTTCTGCTTGCAGTGAGAGCTCACAGATCCCTGAATGCCCACCCTCCCAGCTTAGCAACGCTTGTCTCAGGAAAGCATCTCCACAGCTTTGTCCTCGGCTTGTTCCTCTCATCCCAACCCCTGCACACAGCCCCCCACGAGTGAGAAAGGCCACAGCCTTCCGAATTGTTCTTTGGTCTAACTCTCAAACCAACAGTGACTTTGCCGCCCATGCCCCCCACCAACCACCACCAATATTTCAATGCTTGGCAGTGTCTGGGGGCATTTTGGTTTGTCTCGGGGAGAATGCAACTGGCACCTAGAGGGTAGAGGCCAGGGAAGTCGCTGACATCCTACAACGCCCAGGGCAGCACCCAAAACGAAGAATTATCCAGCACAAGTGTCGCTATTGAGAAACCCCAGTGCAAGTCAGTTCCAACTGTCCCCTAGCTCCTGCTCCTCGCTGCAACTAGCAAGGGTTCTGGGCACTCACAGAAGTATTCTGCTAGGGAAACATTATGTTCTGAAACCTCTGAATTTAAACACACGCTCCAAACAGTGACTTGCTACAATCACTGCCCACACCCACTATCCACCTGTCCCCTGGAGGCAACTGCATTTGCAGTCCTTGAACCAGTAGCTCACTCACGTGTCGCCCTCCCTAGTGTCCTGTGTAAGTTCTGGTCATCAACAACATCTCAAAAAGTCAGCTTGTGGCCAGGGACCCTGCGGAGCAGTCCCAGCTCCTACCCGTCAAAGAACTCCTGCAAGGAGTCTCCTGCTGGAGTGACATCAAATATCAATGGTGATAACAATAAAAACGACAGTAGCAGCCAACATTTAAAGCGTACCTAAGTGCCAGGTCCTATCCTGCGCCCTCTAGACATTAACCTATTTAACGGTGACTCTCTGAAGAGGGTACTGTTATTAGCTTCATTTTACAGATGAGGAAACTGAGGCACAGCGAGATAAAATAACTTGCCCAAGGTCACATGGCTACTAAGGGGCAAGGCCTGGAGGCAAGTCCAGTAACCACCACAGGCAGGCACGTGGCGCTCTGCAGGGTGCTACGGTGCGCCAGCTGGCCTAAAAACACCTCCCCTCTCAGACCGGCATGATGGATGGTCTGCATGGAAACACACTAAGTCCACAACATAAAATGTCCAGTCCCTGGCACTCTTACTGACTGCCCTTGACAGTTTAGAAGGCATTTCTCCCAACCTTCCTTTCAGCAGGTACACTGGGTGGGAAGCACTGAGGGCGATGCCAAGAAAACCAAGTCTCTGCACCCCACAGCTTACATTTTAATGCATCAGGTGAACAGACTGGTTTTCTGACATCTAAGCGATTGCAGGGGTTCTGAAGTAGTAGAGGGCAGGCCAGCAGGGGGTGGAGAGGAGGAGCTCCTAAGGATTACTAGGGGCAGGTAGAAAGAACAGACGGATCAAGACTTGGGAGATTGAAGGAGGGAGGGGAAAACATCTCACTGGAGGGACTGGAAAAGGCATCGCTGACTTATGGATGACCTTGGGACAGTCACCTCACTTCTAGGCTCAGTGTCTTTTTTTGTGAGATGTGGGTACCAGATGATCGCCAAGCCCTGCAGCCACTTTGGTTATACAGATATTCTAGGGGCGTCTGTAAATACGCTTTGTAAGGCTCGAGTGGACTTTGGGTTCCAGACCCACCTCGGGCTAGCTTTGGTCCTTGGGCGTGTCACTCCGCCTCTCGGCGCCTCAGTTCCCTCCCCTATAAAATCAGTCTGTCACTGATAGACCCTGCTCTCCCCTCCAAAGGTTTCGTTAAGAATCACAGTGGAACATGGGAGCCGAAGCGCCGAGGGCGCCTAGAAGCGCCGAACGGATGCTGGACACGGCTGGTCTGAGCCCGGCGCTGCTGCCAGGTCGGGTCCACCAAGAATCGGGTGACCCGCCTCCCCTGAAACACGCGGGATCGCCTCTGCCCAAGTTGGTGACCTCAGCTCGGCCCGAAAGAGAGCGGAGGCCAGGGCGGCTGCGACCTTGAGCGGCTGCCTCTGGAGTCCCGCGTACGCCGATGCCTCTCACCAGTGGTCGGCACCTCCCGATACCAGGCGCGGTACAGCTCGCGCACCCTCCGCTTGGCCTCGTTCATGTCCCGACTGAAAATGGGCTTCACCGTGGTGCTGGCCGCACCAGCAGCCCGGCGGAGGCCGCTCGCCGCCATCTTGCTACAGAAATCACTTCCCAGGCCACCCCCTTACAACGCGCTATTGCAGCCGAAGGACGAAAATCTTTTCTCATTGGCTAAACTTGAAGGCCACGCCCCCTAAACGCCGTGGGTGGACGGGAGGACGGCTCTGAGGCTCTCTGATTGGCCAGGAGGCCTCGATGTCTGGGAGGGAGAAAATCGGCTGGAGGCTGCTAGCGCCTGTCAACAGAAACGCACGCTCGTCGGCGGGACGTCGCAACCGCCGCCCCACGGCGCCGCCAGGGGGCGCTGGGGCCCCAGGCTGGCCGAGGCCGTGCGAGTGGCGCCGGGTGGGGGAGCTGCGTGCTCCCTGCCTCCCGCGGCGCTCTCGTGGGAGCACCGGCCCGCGCGCAGACCGCGAACTTCCTCGCTCAGCTGCCGAGGCGCGGGCCGCGGGCTGAGGCAGGTAATGGCGCCCGGACGGCCGGGGCGCCGGCGTGGCCCCTCTGCGGCTTCTCTGCATTTTTTTTCTCCCTAAATCAGCTCTCTGGAAGCGCGGTATAGATGAGAAAGCGCTTTCCTGCCCTTTGCCTCTCGGCTCTTTTCCACCGCCCGGGGAGGTAGGTTATAGCATCAGCCCCGTTTTGCACAAGGCCATTTTCAACCCAAACTGTAGATGTCTGTGAAAAACAGCCCAGAAGTTGGGGCTGGGTCTCTCTCTCTTTCCTGGCACTTTCCTGCTGAGGTTATCTCTGAACGTGGAGGAGAGCCCGCAAGTGCGAAAGGAAAGTTAACAGCTGACAGGGCAGCAGGCGTCTTTAATCGCGTGGATCGCGTGGGCCCTGTTTGCATCCCGTTGTACAGGTGAGGAAGCCGAGGGGGCGCCGAGACCGCGCCGTTTGCCACGTTAGGTCCTCCGCTGCTCTCTGTCCCCGGCCTGGCGTTGGGGTCTCCCCCCAGGCGCCTTGCCGGCGTGGGGGAACGGGCAGCGGCCGCGCTGAGCCGAGCTCCGGGCACTGGGCGGCACGGGGTGGGGGTGGGCCGTGGCCCTCCCTCTAGCCCCCGTCTCCCACTTGAAATAGTTAAAAATTTGAATTCTAGTCTCCTTTTATTTTAAAATATATTTGTACATTTAAATGAATTCTACAAAAGAAAGTATGTCACATAAATAATAAAGCACGAAAATAAAATGAAAGCTTTTGAACCCCAGTACCTAACTTAAGTGGTAATACAGTGAAAATCTCTATAAAGCATACAATGTACGTGGTAACCACTGTTTTAAGTTCTCCTGGCACACTGACCTGTTTAAGCTTCACAACACACCTGGGAGATAAACGTCGTACCCATTTTATAGATGAGAAAACTGAGACACAGACTAGGTTGCCTGACAGCATCGGGTTGAGGCCTCCTAGGCGGTGCCTCCCGGGACTGGGCTCTGCCTCTCAGCGTCTGCACTGTATCTGGCTGTGTAACCCTACCCCGGTCCATGCTCCTGCCTCCTCTAGGTGTAACCTCTATCATGAATTTAGTATTTAATATTCCTTCTCATTAAAACAAAAAGGGAGCCTCCAAAACCACCCATGCGCTGGGGAAAATATTTGTAAATCTTGTATTTCGTAAGGGACTTGTAGCTAGAATGTATAAAAGGTTCTTACAACTCAATAATAAAAAGACAGTTCAATTAAAAACGAACAAAGGTGATGCCCGATGCTGATGAGGATGTGAAGTGGCAGGGACGCTCGTTCATTGCTGGAGAGAATGCAGGAGGGTCACACCGCCACTTCGGAAGACAGGCTAGCAGCTTCTGAACAAAACGAAGCAGGTTTTTTTTTTTTAGATTTTATTTATTTACTTTTAGACAGAGGGGAAGTGACAGAGAAAGAGAAGGAGAGAAACATCCATGTGTGGTTGCCTCTCACACGCCCCCCACCGCGGACCTGGCCCGCAACCCAGGCACGTGCCCCGAGTGGGAATCAGACTGACGGCCCTTCGGTTCGCAGGCCGGCGCTCAGTCCACTGAGCCACGCCAGCCAGGGCCAAGCGAAGCATTCGTGACGGGACCCGGCAGTCCCACTCCTTGGTGGTGTTACCCAATGAACTGGAAAGGTATGTCCACGGAAAATCTCCAGTGGATGTCTGTATTCATGGTTGCCAGAACTTGAAAGCAGCCAAAAGTCCTTCGGGAGGCAAATGAGTGTGTAAACCGCGGTACCGGCAAACTGGGGCGGTCTTCAGCGCCAGAAAGAGGAGCCATAACGCCCTGAAAAGACGCAAAGGAAGCACGTGGGTATCGCTACGTCAAAGAGGCCGATCTGAAAAGGCCACGTGTTGTGTGCTTCCAGCTGCCGACACCCTGGAGAAAGGGAAGGCTACTGAGGCAGTGAAAAGAGCGTTGGCTGCCAGAGGCTGGGAGGAGGGAGTGGTGGGGAGGCGCAGCCCAGAGGGTTTCAGCGCAGGGCAACCGTTCTTTACGGTGCTGTAAGGGCGGCTGCGTGTCATTATCCATTTTCCCAAACGCAAACAGTGAACCCTCCTGCGAATTATGGACTTTGGGTGACAACTCTGTGTCAGGGTAGGTTCGTTGATTACAACAAGCGTATCACTGTGCCGAGGGATGTAGGTAGTGGGGGAGCTGCGAGTACCTGTGTGTGGGGTGTGGATGGAAGTCTGTGTACTTTACCACTCAGTTTTTCTGTGAGCCTAAAACTACGATAAAAATTATTTTTCAGGTGAACAAAGGATTTGAATAGCTATTCCTCCAAATTAGATATACAAACGACCACTACATACACAAGAAGACATTCAACACCCTTAGTCATTAGGTAAATGCAATTCAAAACCACAGATACCACTCACCAACTACAATGCCTAGAATAAAAAAGGCAGACAGTAGTGTTGGTGAGGATGTCCAGAAGTTGGAACCCTTATACAATGCTGGTGGGAGTGTAAAATGGTGCAGCCACTTTGGAAAATTCTGGTAGTTTCTTAAAAAAGTTAAACATAGCCCTGGCTGGTGTAGCTTAGTGGATTAAGCGTGGGCCTATGAACCAAGTGATCACGGTTCGATTCCCAGTCAGGGCACATGCCTGGGTTGCAGGCCCATTCCCAGCAGGGAATGCACAGGAAGCAACCATACATTGATATTTCTCTCCCTCTCTCCTTCCCTTCCCCTCTGAAGATAAATAAATAAAATCTTTAAAAAAAAATAAAAAGTAATTTGAGAGAGAGGGAGAAACATTGACTTTTTTGTTCCACTTATTTATGTATTCATTGGTTGATTCTTGTATGTCCCCTGACCGGGGATCAAACCCTCCACCTTGGTGTGTGGGGAGGATGTGCTGACCAACGGAGCGACCCAACCAGGGCCAGCTCTATGTTTTTCTCGAATGTTCTTCCTCAGGTTGAGGATGTTTCCAACTACTCCTAGTTTGCTGAGAGTTTTTTCAGGGACAGATGCTGATTTTGTCCCTTTTTATGCATCTATTGACATAATCATACGGTTTTGCTTTTTCAGTCTGGTAATACGGTGAATTAGATGGGTTAGTTTTTGAATACTGAACCAACCTTGCATTCTGGAGGATAAACTCCTTTGGTGGTGATGTATTATCCTTTTTATATGTTGTTGGTCTCAAGTTGATAAGATTCATTCACAATATTTGCCTCTGTGTCTATGAGGGACGTTGAGCTATAATTTTCTTTCCATCTTTGGTTTTGCAGCCTTCACAGAAGGCGTCTGGAAGTGTTCTCTCCTGTTCTTCTGGAAGAGTTTGTGTGGAGTTGATATTACTTGTTTCTCAGAAGTTTGGTGGAGTTCACTAGTGAAGCCAAATGGGCCTGAAGTTTTCTGTGTGGGAAGTTAACCTTGGTGTCTTCAGTAGATACAGGGTTATCCAGGTTATAGATTCTTCTCATGCACGAGCTTTAGTGCTTTGTGTCTTTTAAAGATTTTGTCCGTTTCATCGACATTGTCAAACTGATGGGCAGTGTTGTTCAAAACATTCCCTCGTCATCCTTTTAATGTCCGTGGCATCAGCGTCAGCGTCACCCTCCTCACTCTTGTACTGGTCATTTGTGTCTTATTTCTTTTGTCCCCTAATCTCTTCTATCTACAGGATTACATATTCTGCTAATCTCACAAACCAGCTTCCCATCTTACTTATTTTTTCTTTTTTTAGGTTTAAAAATAGCATTTATTATTTTACTAATTCCTATCTACTACAGAACATTTAATTAATTTTTAAATTAAATTTATTGGGGTGACACTGGTTAATTGAGATCATATTTCCACTCTGATTTCTTTTCTTTCCTTTCTTGTGCTTACTTTGGGTTTTATTTTCTCCTCTATTTTTACCCTTTTAAGGTAGCAGCTGAGGTCATTGATTTGAGACTTTTCTGATTTTCTTATTATTTTCTTAATATCTTAGTGCTATAAATTTTTTTAAAGATTGTGTTATTCATTTTTAGAGAGAGGGGGAAGGGAGGGAGAAGGAGAGGGAGAGGGGCCCTGATGTGTGAGAGGTGCATCGGTCTGCTGCCTCTCACACATCGACTGGGGACCCGGCCCGAAACCCAGGCACGTGCCCCGACTGGGAAGGGAGCGGCGACCCTTCAGTTCACAGGCTGGTGCTCAGTCCATCGAGCCACACCAGCCGGGGCTAAATTTTTTTGAGTACTTCACTAACTGCATCCCACACATTTTAAAAAGATTTTATTTATTTATTTTTAGAGAAAGGGAAGGGAGGGAGAAAGAGAGGGAGAGAAACATCGATGTGTGAGAGATATATGGATCTGTGGCCCCTTGTGCACCCCCCGCTGGGGACCTGGCCTGCAGCCCAGGCCTGTGCCCTCGCTGGGAATGGAACCAGCCGGCACTCAGTCCACCGAGCCACACCAGTCAGGACATGCATCCCACAATTTTTTTAAAGGTTTTATTTATTTTATTCTTACAGGGGGGGAGGGGGGAGAAAGAGAGGGAGAGGAACATCAGCATGTGGTTGCCTCTTGTGCGCCCCCAACTGGGGACCTGGCCCACAACCCAGGCTTGTGCCCTGACTGGGAATTGAACCAGGACCCTTTGGTTCAGCAGGCCAGCAATAATTCACTGAGCCATACCAGCCAGGGCATATCCCACACATTTTTATATGTTTTCATTTTCACTCAGTTAAAATACTTTCTAACTTTCCTTTTGACACGTTATTTAAAGTTGTGTTATTTAGTTTCTGCATATTTGGGGATTTTCTAGGGAACTGCTACTGATTTCTGATTTAATTCTAATGTAGTCAAAGGACATATTTAAAATGACTTTAATCTTTTCTTTTTTAAGAGAGAGAGAGGAAAACATCAACTTGTTGCTCCTCCCATGTATGCGTTCCTTGGTTGATCCCTGCATGTGCTGTGACCTGGGATCGAACCCGCAACTTAGGCACATCGTTAGGACTCCAACCAACCAATCTATGCAGTCAGGGCAACTCTAATCTTTTAAAATTTACTGAGCCTTGTTTTAGGGCCTATCTTGGTAATGTGTCATATGTACGTGAAACTTAGGCATTCCTTAGTGTTACATCCTTGGTTTTGTATTATATTTTGGTAATATTATAGTAATTTGGGGAGGATAGAAGTTATTGTCCTGAATCAGAGAAGTCTGTTCGATGTCTTCAAGCACCTCAAGGGTGGGCTGTGTGTCCTGTTTGCCTTTTTATCCCCGTGGCATTATTCATGGCCCAAGACGGAGGCTCAGCAGACACCAATTGGATGAATGGATGACACTTAGAAATTGTCTGGCTGCGTTCTTGTTTTTGATTCAGAAAATAAGCTTATTGTCTTAGGAGACAAGACTGAGTCTCACACACCTTCGTGTCTTTGTGTCCCTACAGGACTTTGTACAGAGCTTCGCACGCCGTAGCGGCTCAGGCGTCATCGATGGCATCGAATAGAACCAGGGAGATGCCCGCAAAGGTGCCACCTCTGACTGGTAGGGGGTGCAGGCCACCCTGAGGCAACTGACCCAGTGCACGGGCCAAGGTGTCCTGTCATAAAGTCCCCTAAGACATGATGTCACACCCAGACACCACTCTCCTTGCGAAAGGGAGGGGCTGTGTTCTGGACTCCGGACGTAGCTGGCTCCGGTGCCCTTCTCTCGCTCAGCCCTGGAGCCCGAGGGAAGGTGAGTAGGCTGCCTGAACGCTGACGTGGTCCAGGGTGAAAATCCTAAGGTCATCAAGGCCGGCATGTTTGTTAAGGGGGCTCCAAGGGCAGTGGGCCTCCTAAGCAGGTGACGGTTGTCTGTAGGGCCCCTGGCCTACCTTTTCGGCTTCCCTGCCCACTTGGCATGTCCCTTCTCCCCCCCCCCCCCCGTCCTCTCCCTCAGGACTCATCTCCTCTGCTTCCCCCTCCAAACCCCTCTCAGGAGAAGCCTGGTGACGCCCCCACCCGTTACAAGTGACTAACAAAGCTTATTGTGAACACACTGCTAGCAGTGCCCCAGAGGGGATGCTGGGGGGACTCTGAGGGCTGTGTCGCCCTGCAGAGAAGAGAAGTGAGCCGAGGCCTGGAAAGGGCCCACCGGGTTGGGTGGCTGGAAGCACATTGGTGACTTTGGTGAGAGTTTTCGGGGACTGGTGGGGACAGAAACATTGAGGTGGGCTGTGGAGTGTGGGACAGGTGTGGGGAGTGAAGACACCCACTGCAGACAGCTCTCTCCAGGAGACCGGAGTGAAGGGTAGGGGACAGTTAGGAAGGTCACCGGTGAAGGCATGTGGGCTCAGTGAGGCTTTTTTTTTTTTTAATGGAAGAGATTAGTGATGTGCTCAAATGCTGATGGAAAAGAGCCATTAGAGAAGAAGCTGCATATGCGAGAGAGGAGCCCCCCAAAACGCCCAGGCGGTGAGAAGTCCAGACCAGAGGGAATGCAGTACAGAAAGGGGCCAGTCTCAGAGGCGGGGAGGAAGCCTCCTTCCGTGGGGAGGAAATGCCCAGAGACGCAAAGGATGCACTGGGGGCGCTGAGGGCAGAAAGGGAAGGGAACGCCCGTCTGCTGGTGCCTGTCTTCCCCTCTGAGGGGGGAGGCAGGTGGGGTTGGAGGTTTAGGGAGAGACGCTGAACTAGTCCCCGTGGAGAAGGGGAGCTCCCACGGGTGAGGGAGGCTCTCTGGGCCACACGAGGGCCCAGCGCACATTGGAGACCTTGACTGTACAGTGGCGTCAGGTTGCAGGGCGTCCCGACCCTGAGGGTGGGACTCCGCAGGGAACGTGCTGAGGCGGCTAGGGAGTCCCCCCAGGGCCCCCATATCCCTCCCCAGGTGCTGCAGAGCCCAGGAGATACTGCCGGGTGTTGGGAGTTTTAAATCATTATTATTTACTGTTACAGTTCACCACCTGCACCTGGGCACAGTTTGTAGCAAACGTTCGGTAGAACTAACCTTTTTTCCTGAGTCCTGTCCAACCCTTTTCCCATTCTTTTCCCCGGACCTGCCTTTCCAGCTCTAGGAGCCCTGAAACCATCATTGGTTAGGGGCTCTGAGGTCTGGGGAGCAGCTTCCGAGCACCTCCCAAGCTCCTAGTGCCCGCCCCTCCATCCTGAGCTTGCCCTCCACCTGGGACCAGCCCGCTGTCCGCTGGCTAAGCCCCCCGTGGAGTTGCCGCCCCGCCGCCTCTGGCGGCTGTGCGTCCTGCAAGCCGAGGGTGGAGGGACCCTGCGATCCTGGGCCTACGTGGTGCACTGACTGTGGCGCATCTTTTCTTCTTAGACTGAAAATGGTGTTCGGTGTAGGCTGCCAGAGAGAGAGGTAAAGTTTAGGTGGGCCCTCTTACGGTGTCCCAAATGGTCAGGAAGGGGAACCCCCGATTGGGCCCAAGAGGAAGGGAAAATAGGGTTCTCTGTAACTTCCCCCCGGCTGGTGGGATGTCTCTGGGACTCGGGGTCGGGTGAAGGGCCTGGCCCTGGCCCGTGGGACACGGCTGTGTGTCTGTGGGCAGGGAGTCACCACCTTGGCAACGGCAAAATGCTCTGCTTGTCCCAAGGGCGGGGTCACAGAGGAGGCAGATGGGTCATGGGGTATGATTTCTAAGCCGGGTTGTGGGATCTCAGGGCAGCGCATAGGGAGAGCTCTGGAGGGCTGCGGGAGAAGGGAGCCACAGGGAGGGCTCACCCAGGGCCAGGTGAGCACTTGTGAGTGCCCAGCCAAGGTCAGGTCCCTGCCTTCTGGCTGGAGAGGCACCGTGGACCCGGGTGGCAGGAAGGAAGGGAGGGGGAGGGAGGTACTGGGGCTCCTCGTGTGCTCCGGGCTCCTGGTCTGGCCTTCGCAGTAGACAGCGGCACAGCGCCCGCCAGGCAGTCAGCAGGGGGCCAGGCCGAGCCCTGTGACAGCTGAGGGATGTCTTCAGCCACAGTGGTGACTGGACACGCCCCGGAGAGCAGGGCCTGGGCTGGGGAGGAATGCCAGTGTCCCCCGTGGGGGCGTTCGAGGCCCCGGCCTCACACTCAGCTTGCTTTCCTTCCAGGCTCTTCAAGTTCCTGTGCGTCGCACAGACCTTCGTTCTTGCAGGTGAGGGCCTGGGTGCTGCGGTGCATCGGGGTGACCGGGCACCCGGGAAACCGGTTCTCTCCTTAGAGCCTCCTCCTCCAGCCGCCCACCGGGGTGTGCAGAGGCCTGGCCCCCAGGGGCTGGCCACACTGCTCCGAGCCCAGGCCACCCTTCTTTCCCCCGTTCTTCCCTCTGTCCTTCGTGGTGCAGCTGGCGTTTGGGCCCCTGTCTCTCTCTAAAGCTCGTGCTCTCCCCGCCCCCGCCACAGACACACAGACCAACGAGAAAACACACCCAGCCTGCTCCTGCCCTACAGCCATGCTTTTCGGATCTGCTTGCGGGCCTTTTGAAAGAGCATCCCCTCACACGTTTTAAGTTAACACCTGATAGCTTTCATCGTTTAAACAGCTTAAAAGGATATGACTTCTGACATACTGTGAATACTGACACTTAAAAATAATCACATCACTCTTTTCAGTATTTTAACTAGTTTTTCTTCACCTACCTGCAGGAACGGTATGCTTCTATTTCCAGGGATCTGTGGAGAAAACAGCTCCTGACCGTGACATTGCTGGGGACACGTCACAGGTAGGGCCCCTGTGAGGGCCTGGAGGCTGCAGCGAGGGCCCTGGGGTCATGCTTCTTGACCCTAGGCGGTCAGCTGCGTGTGTGTGTGTGTGTGTGTGTGTGTGTGTGAGTGAGAGAGAGAGAGAGAATGAATGAATGAACGAATGAATGAATGGAAGGGTTCTGGAGAAATTTCCTGTTTCCGGCAAAGAGTTAACACACAGGCCCTGCCCCCACCTCATGGGCTGGCTGTATGGTCACCTCGGGGGTCCGCGGCAAACCCAAAGGACAGGTGACCCCACGCACCTGCGAGCCCTGGGACGTGGCTCTGCGTTCACACGTGAGCGGGGTGGTGGCGAGCAGGGCGCCTGCCTGGGGCCGCGTGCCCTCTGACGGCCCAGGTCCAGCTCCGGCAGCGGAAGCCCCTCTCCAGCCCTGGGCTGGGGGAGCACCAAGGGGTGTCAGGTCCGCTTCCCTCCGGTGCGGGAGCTCCTGCGGGAGCAGGCGCGCCACCGGTTCCTGAGGGGCGGCCTTTGTGGCATCGCGTGTCGGAAAAAGTCTTAATTCTTCCTCGACTGTGAGTTTGGCTGGGGATAGAATTCTAGACTAGAGATGATTTTCCCGGATTCTGAAGATCCTCCTTGTCTTCTGGCTTCAAATGGTGACGTGTGAGTCTGATGAAACTGAGTTCCTAAAACAGACTTCTTTCTCCGTGTCTCTGGAAGTTCGTAGGGTCTTCTCTCTGTCCCAGAATTTGGAAACGCACCGATGCCGACCCGGGGTGGGTTCTCTTCGTCCGCTGTTGTAGGCCCTTGGTGGTCCCTTCTCTGCTGCAAAGTCGTGTCCCGCGTCTTCGGGAAACTGTCTTGATAAAAACGAAAGGAACGTATTTGTTTAGAATCCCTGTCGCCCAGCCAGTCAGTCGCCTCTGTCCCCGCTTTCAGAAAGATCTGTGATTTGGTCCTGGGTCTTCCTGATCTCATTGCTGTTCTTTCTGGGAAATACTTTTTTTTTAAAGTTTACTTTCTGCACTTTGCTCAAAATTTCCATTCCCATGATCATACTGTAGTTTTGTTTTTCAGCAATTAGAGGTTGATGTTTGAACATTTCTGTTTTAAAGCCCTCCCTGTTTCATTCATGAAGGCAAAGTTTTACCTTTCTAAAGACATCAGTAATCATTTGTTTGGGGTTCTCCGGAATCCCCGGTAGTCTGGTGTCACCTCCGCCTTCATTCCTTCTCCTCCGTCTCCTTGTCCTGCAGCCCACAGGAGAGACCTTAAGGCCAGTGTGGGGGCCGATGGATAAGTGCTACCCTGGGACCACTCAGGTGGGTAAGGGCTGGGGCCCCTTCTCGCCCCGGAGCGGGTGGCTGTCCTGGGCACCGTTGAGAGACAAGTGAGGGGCCGGGGAAGGGCTCCCAGACACTCGAGGCCGTTTCCCTCTGCAGAGACGCAGAGTCGAGAGCGGGAAGAAGGAAGCTGCCGAGGTGAGTGAGGTCTCCCCTGGGAGGGCCCGGGCCGGGCGCTCTCCCGTCGGAGCTCCACGCCAACCAGGGATGCCCCAGCTCATGGCCGGGAGGGCATCCTGGGGGTAGCGGCAGGAGCCCTCCAGGACACTCGCAGCCGCAGCCCAGCTTGAGCTGAGAAGGGAAGGACTTCCCCGGGAAGACAGGGAGGGACGAGGCGTTCCGAGAACCTTCCGGCCCACATTATGTCCACCTGTCTCTCCCGGCAGGCCGGGACCCCCAAGGCCACGGGGGGACTGAGTGGTGCTGCCCCCAAGGAGGAGCCTGGGGTCCGGTCCCAGGATGCGGGGCAGGTGAGGTCCCCAGCTGAGGAGGACGCAGCCAGCCCCATTCCTGCTGGGAAGGAAGTGGCCGAGGAGGAGGTGGCAGGGACACCCGGCTGCGAGGTCAGGAAGCCTGGTGCTCCGCTGGAACGGCCCGGGGCACTCGGGATGGGGGCCCACAGGGAGGGAGGCTGGAGGGCTGCGGCCCCCAAGATGACGCCGGACTGCCACTCTCCGGTATGCGTGGGCACCGCCCGCATCCAGGCCTGGCCGGCCCCCTCGGCACTGAGGCCGCACTTTCCCCACCGCACAACGCAGAACCCGTCTCACCGCGCCCCTGGCCCCTCTCCCTCCCCGGGAAATAGAGCGGTCCCAGAGGAGGCTGCTGGGCGCCCTCCCGGTCAGCGGGCGGACCCCACCCGCTGCAGCAGGCCTGCCTCCCGCCCTCCCCTCCGCGACCCTGTGGAGGTCGTCCGGAGCCCAGCTCCTCTCAGACCCTCCTGCCCAGGGAGGGGAAGGTCCAGGCAGCCGGATGCCCGGCCTTCCTGAAGGAGCCTCCGCTCGTTCCCCACTGGGGGCACTCAGGACCCCTCCCCTCGGCCCGGAGGAGCAGCTGTGTCAGTGCTGACCCGCCTGCTCCCGCCCGAGCCTGTCGGCGCCCCCTGGCCCTGGGGAAAGGGCCTCCCCAGCCGGGACCCACAGGGCGCGCCTGTTTGTGTTCTGCAGAGGCTTCCGAGGGGCAGAGAAAGGAGGACAGGCCCCGGGGGCCGCCCAGCCCCTGAGGGAGCTCTGGCTCGGCTGGTTCCCGGCCTCTGACAGCCCGAGACTCGGAACCACGAATGACAACTGTCCAATAAATGCGCAAGGTGATGCCCGTGTGGCCCCAGTCACGGCCCCGTGTGGCCCCGCCGGCACTCACTGTCCGAGAGCTGCGGGAACGCCGCTTCTGCCGCCGCGCCTGCCCCGTCGGTGCTGCTCTGGAGAGGCCGCGGGGGCCCTGCTGGCCTCGACTCCGTGTCAGGGGACGGACCAAGTTCCCCGGGTGCTGAGAGCCGGGAGCCCCCTGACGTGGCCGACACTGGTGGAGCCCGTCAGAGGCGCTGCTGACGCTGTCAGGTGGGGGGCTTCTGCCCTGAGCGTCATGGTCCCCTGGTGGCTCCAAGGCTTGACCCCTGTCCCTAAGACGTACCTGCAGCCCCCAGGGGCTCAGCCCTGCCCTGGCCAAGCCTGCTGAGAGCCGGGCCTGACCTGGCCACTCAGAAACCCGTGCCCTGGTTGGAGGCTGAGGTGTCCTCCAGCCCCAGCCCGACCCCGAGGCAGCCCTTACCTGGCGGGGGCCGGGACCTGAGCACCCCTGAGAGGCAGGGCAGGGAGCCGGCTCGGCGGTGGGGTGACAGAGGCTCGGGGAGGTGGCTGGCTCCTGGGCTGCCATCGGGCTTCCCAGGGAGAGCTCTGACGCCTGGTGGCTGAGCCTGGGGTTCACCGGGCTCGCCCCTTCCCAGCCGCCCTGAATTCCCCACCTTAGGGGTGTCATAGGTGAAGTGGGGGAGCACACTTGATGGTGCTGAGTGGGGGTGTTGGGCCTGAGGTGCGGGCAGTGGGCTGAGTGAGGGCCCCCACCCCCACTGGGCCTGGCCAACAGCCCCTCCCAGCGGGGTCTGGGACCTATGTATGGACTTCGTCACCAGCCCTAGCAGCCAGTACTGGGTTTCCATAGGGACTAGGGTAAGTCGTCGGTTTCTGAGCCTCAGCATACCCATCTCTCCGAGGGGGTCGAATGCTAGGTAAAGGTGGGCGAGGAAGGTCGGTCCTGGCCCTGGGGCGGCGGCTGCGGCTCCATCACTGCCAGGGTTGGTTAAGGGACTGGTGGGACTCTCAGGCTGGCGTCACCAGATTGGTTTATTATACATCAGGGCTCCCAGCTGAGGAGCGGGCTGGGGGCTCGGCGCCCCCTCTAGCGGGGCACAGCGCAGAGCTGGTAAGGGACCGGGGTTGCCAGGAAGGAGTAGACACTCTGGTTGCTGGGGGGGGGCTGCCCCTCGGGCACCGAGAAGCTGAAACGCTGCAGGAGGCAGGAGAAGAAGAGGAAGAGCTCCATGCGGGCCAGGGGCTCCCCGAGGCATGAGCGGCGGCCTGTGGGCAGGTTTGGTGCGGGAGGGGGTGCTCAGTGAGCCTGGGGCCTGGGCTGCACCCCTTCAGACCCCTCGGGACCGGGCGGGTGGCAAGCTGGGCTGAGGAGGTACCTGCCGAGAAGGGCATGAAAGCCGCCTGCTTGACGAAGCGGCCCTGGGCGTCCAGGAAGTTCTCCGGGTGGAAACGGGAGGGCTCCTTCCAGACGGTCTCGTCCTTCAGCACTGATGACAGGTTGGTGATAAGCGTCGTCCCCTGGCAGGAGAGGCCTGACATGAGTGGGGGATGCTGGGACCCCTGCCACCAAACACGCATGGGCCCGTGCACCCTGCCTGGAACACACCTGTCCCCATGGGGCAAAGTGACGTGCTTCCCACGGGTGCCCTTGCTGCCACCTGTGCCCGCACGCACGTCTCCCCCACCCAGCCGGGGGCTCTGGCCCTGTTCTCATCCCCACACCCACCCAGGATGCAGTCAGTGCCTGCGGAAATGAGCGGGTGGCTTGGGCCCAGTCAGAGGCCATGTCGGGGCTACCCGGTGGGAGCGGTGCTGAGCTGGGGCGGGGAGGGCCACAGGCCTACCCTGGGGATGAGGAAGCCCTGCACTTCAATGTCGCGGGACGTCTTGTGGGGCAAGCCCAGTGGGATGATGTCCCCAAAGCGCTGCACCTCGTGGACCACGGCCATGGTGAAGGGCATTTGGGCCTGGTCCCCCATCTCTGGTTGCCGCGCTTGCCCTATTACCTCGTCGATCTCCTGCTGGACGCGGCCTGGACAGACAAGTGTCCCCACGGTGGTCAGACCCAAGAGCTGAGCTTCAACCACCTCTGGAGGCTGCGCCCATGTGGAGGAGGAGGTCACGCCGACCGCGGAGTTGGGACCCAGCCTCTCTTAGAGCTCCAGGGTCCCAGGCTGTCCCTCCCCTCCCACTGGGCTGTCCCTCCCCTCCCACTGGGGCCCTGGGCTGGGATTGGCTCACGCTGCACGTCCGGATGCGTGATCATGAACAGGAGGCCCCAGACCAGCGTGGTCGAGGTGGTCACCATCCCAGCACTGAACAGGTCAGACACCACCATGCGCAGGTTCTCATCATTGAAGCTGCTCTCGGGGTTCCCTTTGGCCTGGGCCACGCAGAGGGTACACTCAGGGGCAGAAGGAGGAAGCCCCCAAATGGCCTCCCAGAATGCACCCAGCAGCCTGGGGGCCAGGTCACACCTGGGCTCACCTCGTACAACCCGCAACTCCCCGGCTCTGCCCCTGGAAGCTGCCCCTCACCTTCTCCACCTCATCCAGAAAGGCATCGGTCAGGTCTCGGGGAGGCTGGGTCGGGTCCCGGGTCATCCTGTGCTCAGTGATCAGCTCATCCATCATGGCCATGAAGGCCTTCTGCCCCGCGAAGAACTTGGCGGCCAGTCCCGGGATGTGCAGGAGCACTGGGACCAAGTTCAGCACCTGCGCAGGCCACACATGTGGGGCCGTGCATGGCCTCTCCTGCTCTCAGGTGTTCCCCTTGACAAGTCAGGTCCCAGCTGCCGCCGAGGCATCGCCTCCATTGACCGGGTTCCTCCTGCCAGGCGGGCCTCCACTCTCTATCCTGGCCTGGGCTGCCAGAAGGATAAACCTAAAATCTGCCTGTCGTTGGTTCTGTGACTTCTAATGGAGGAGGTCCAGGTTCCTCAGCTCTCGCCCGGGGCGAGCTGACCCTGGCCCGCCTCTCCCATCTCCTCGTCGGCGATTTTCCCACCTTCAGGCCTTTCTTGCAGGCGCCTGCTCCGAAATGCCCTTTTTCTGAAGCCCTTCTATATATTATCAATTCCGCTCCCCGAGGGCCCCTTGCAGGGCGCGAGCCTGCCTTCCACTGAGCTCGCCCAGGACTCCTTGTCCTCGCCACCCTGCCCCGCACCTCGCGCAGGAATCCTGACTCCTCCTTCACTCCTTCCTGGATTAGGTCCAACAGCTTGAGGAAGCGCGGGTCGTCGTACTCGAAGCGGCGCCCAAAAATGAGGGAGGTGATGACGTTGCTCACCGCTTTATTCAGGAGGGCGTTGGGGCAAAAGGGGCGTCCTGGGAGAGGGCGGTGCAGATCAGGGCGCCGCCCCCATCTCCCCTTCCCCCGCCCCTCCATCCCCATCCCCTGCTTCTCCGCCCCCGCGCTCACCGGCCTGCTCAGCGAAGGCGGCACAGAGGCAGGAGGCCTCCTCGGTCACCCACTGCTCCAGTGACTTCTTGCCCACGCCGAAGTTACGCAGGGTGGACAGGGAGAAGCGCCGCTGCTCGCGCCACGCGTGCCCGTAGCGCGCGAGGATGACTCCTGAGGGCGGGAGCGGGATTGGCTCGGGAGGGCCCGGCCCCGCCCCTGCCCGCACACCTGGATGACGGCCTCTCCCGTCCCTCCCCCCACCCGGGGCAGGGGGCGGGTTTCGGCCACCTGCGCTGCCCATAAGTCCTGCCCCCTTCGGTGCAGGTTTGCCTCTGCCCGTCAGTCACAGCGCGGCTCCGCGCGGCCCCGCCTCCTGCTCTGCGCACAGGACTCGGCCTCCCCGGACCAAATCCCGCCTTCCAACTAGGGACAGGTCCCACTCTCTGTCCGCCTCATTGCTCGCCCGCTGTCCTCTGCTGGTCGCAGGTCTTGGCCCCAGTCTGCTCGACCCACGCTGACCCCCGCCCCCACCATTCCGGGAAGGTCCTACCACCCCTGACCCGCTCCCACGGACCGAGTCCTCCCCGTTCCCTCTCGCTCCCGCCCCGGCCCGCCCCGCCCCGCCCCTCTCCGTAAGGCCCCGCCCACATCCTCCCGCACCCAGGGCCCCGCGGCCCCCTCCACCTGCCGCCCCTTCAAATTCGCTGACTCTCCCCTGCACCGCACGTCCAGGACCCTCCTCGGCCTGGGCCCGCCGGGCCTCGAGTCACTGCGGGCCCTGTCCCCGCGCGGCCGCGGTCTGCCCCCTCCGCTTGCCTTCGGCGCGCGGCCCGAAACCCAGGTGCTGGTAGATGGGCATAGCCGGGCGGTCCGCGGTGTCCTCGCTGCGGTACACCAGGGTCTCGCGCACGGCCTCCAGACCGTTGACCACGACCACCGGCGTCCGGACCAGCCGCAGGCTGAACACGTCCCCGAAGCGGCGCCGCAGCTGCAGGCGGAGGATCGAGGGTGTTTGTTAAGACCCCCACCCACCTAGTCTCATGGCCTTAGCCTCCGCGGACATCTGGGCCGTCAGCAGCGAAAAGGTGCTGGGACTTTATCCGGCCTCATGGTCCGGGAGGTCACATCCTCTTATTCAAACACTTCACATTGGATCAGACCACCCAGCTATGACTTTGCAAAGGTCACCGAAATTGTCAGTAGGCCTAGTTACATCCCATTTTACAGGTGAAGAAACTGAGGTTCACAGAGGTGAGCAGTGAGGCCCCGGGACCCACAGCAGCGGAAGAGTTGAGCCCATTCTCTACCCCGCTCAACCTCAATTTCTTGATTTAAATGGGGCTCATGACCAGACTCCTCTCCCCCATTTTCAAGGACTTTCTCCTTGATCTAAACGGAAGGGACACAAGCTCACATAATTTAAACACAGCCCAACTGGAACCCAAACTCATTGCCAAGCGCCATCCCCTCTCTGAGCTGTCACCCCCTCTGACCTTTGGAAAATCTGAACTGCCCTTCAGGCCCCTCTCGGCTCAGCTCCTGATCCAGCCTGTGGCTTCCCTCACCACCCGCTGTCTGCTGCGAGGGGGTCCCCAGGACCTCTGCTGCCCACCTCCCAACCTTCCTCACCTGGTTAACAGAGCAAGGCATGTTCTGGAAGTCCATCTGCAGCAGGTTGCCCAGCCCAGGCAGTGGCATGGGGCCTGGCGGGTAGCGTGCGGACCAGCGCTGCGCAGCCTGGGGCATCAGGTCCACCAGCAGCAGGAAGATGACCACGACCACGGCCAGAGTCCATAGTGCCTCCCCCGTCAGGAGCCCCATGGCTGCCTCAGTGCCCACCGGACTCCTCGGGGCTCCCCTCGCCACCCCAGGCACCTAGGACCAGGCCAGGCAGGGTGCCCTCACCACACCCCGTGGACTCGACCAGCCTGGGCTTGCTTTATAAAGGGAGCGGAGTCCGGCCTTTGCCCTCTGCCCTGGCCAACCCGTCTGTTGGGTGACTGTGCTGCCAGAGGGTACGGGGAAGGGGCGGAGAAGGTCAGGTGCAGGGTGGCCAGAGAACTCCTCGTCCCGCCTGCCCTGTCCAGGTGTTCCCTAGGGTGGAAGGGCAGGGATGAGAGGCCCACCCCACATCTGACTCCCCAGCTCTGTATAGGCTCCGACGAAGAGCCAGGGGGTTCAGACTTGGCCCTGCCACCCGTCAAGTTAGGTTCACACCTCATGGTTTTACAGACTTGTCCCCAGGACACGTCCCGACCTTTCATACATCACCTGCCTCCTCTTGAGTGGCCTCACCTCCCGGGTTTGTTACTGACTCTTGCCCGGCGCTATAGGGAGGCCATGGCCCTGCATGGGGGGAGGGATGAAGTTCTCAGTGTCCCCTCACTTCACACTACTACACTCAACACACAGAATCACACACAAAACAGATGCACAGACACTACCCACGTTTACAGAATGACACGAGCACACGCATGCATTCACACACACTAGCACATGCACAGCTCACACACACGTCTCCTAGTTCTCAGTGGGCCTGCGGCTGCTTGGATACGACCCCCACCTGGCTGCCTGCTGGCCCAGCTTCCTGGGTTTCAGGGGGGCAGGGCGGGGAGGGGGGCGGACTGTGTTGAGTTTGAACCTGGGGGGAGGAGGGAAGGAGCAGAGTTGTTTTAGAGCTCCCTGGTCACCCTGATGTGCCAGTGTGATGACCCGAGGACCCTTTCCTATGTCTGTTCCCAGCTCTGGTGGCCACCCAGGCAATGCACCTCCTTCACTCTCAGACTTGGAGAAACGTGGGGTGGCACTTCCCCTCCACGGCTGAGCTTCGTCAAGAGTGACATGAGCCCTGGCTGGTGTAGCTTAGTGGATTAAGTGCGGGCCTGTGAACCAAGAGATCACGGTTGGATTCCCAGTCAGGGCACATGCCGGGGTTGCAGGCCCGTTCCCAGCAGGGAATGCACAGGAAGCAACCACACATTGATATTTCTCTCCCTCTCTCCTTCCCTTCCCCTCTGAAGATAAATAAATAAAATCTTAAAAAAAAAAGAGTGACATGACATGCCACTGTCCCCGCAGCGGCGGGCCTGCTTCTGCCTCCTCATACGTTGTCCTTGAACATCAGCAGCTCCAACTCTTTCTGGGAGCCAAGGAGATGGACACCGAGCGGACGTGTAACTTCAGGACACCCTCGCAGGCCTGCCGAGGGCCCTGAGGAGGATTCTCCCGCCTCCTCCCTCTCCCTGGGCCACAGGCTCTGCGCCCCCTCCACACAGAGGTAGCCACACCTCCCAGCACCCTCCTTCTTCAACAGCAAAAGAGGTGGGATTTTGGTTTTTAAACCAGCAAAGCTGGTAGGAACTCTGAGGACAAACCCACTCAAATCCGAAGACCCAGGAGCCCAGAGGTGGGGATGGGGCTTTGCCTCTTCTCCCTTCACCCCTCCCAGGGCTAAGTGAGGCAAGCTCTCCTCCGGAAGCCGCTGGAGTAGTTCTGGGTCTTGAAGGTGCCCTCCCTCAGCTGCAGCAGGGCTGGAGGAAGCACCCCCCAGGCCCATACCCCCCCCAGCCCCCCCCAGCCCCGTTCTCTCCCTCGCTCCCCAACAGCAAGAGCACCGGAGTCTACCCAGGGCGCCTCCGGCATCGGAGTGCTTGTGGCCTCTTGGTAAAGTCCTGCTTGGCGTGTGAACCTGGTTCCTCCCCTTCCGGCGTCCCCACATCCCACTCTCCTGCCAGGCCCAGGCCCAGGCCCAGAGGGTGGAGCTTGCTGGGGCCCAGCTGGGCCCTCCCTGTGTCTTGCCGTGGCCTGAGCTTGGGTTCCGTTCCACCCATGCCGGGCATCCCAGGTGCTGGGTGCTGGGTGCTGGGTGCTGGGTCGGGCACTGGGGTGCGGCGGGGAGAGGCAGACGGGCGCGCGCCTGCTCCTGGGGTGCTCGTACACGGAGGAGGAGGTGGAAGTCAGCCGACATGCCAGGCCAGCCATGACTGGCTGTTTTGAGGGTCATGGGGACCTTGCCCCAGGCTGGAGCAGGACTTTCTGGGGAGCCTTCATGGAGGACTTTGGCCGGCTTTGGCACTGCAAGCCAAGATGGCCTGGCAACGGGACCAAAGTGCCACTGCGAAGTCCTATGCAGGGGGAGGTGAGTGGCAGCAGGAGGGAGGTGGCTGCAGACCGGGGCTTTGCAAGACTGGCTGAGGACTGGACCCTGCGGAGCTGGGGGTGCCTGGACCTCCGCGAGGCAGGGAGGCCAGCTGTGAGGTCACGCAACAGACCAGGAGGACAAGACCCGCAGGCACTCTGGGGACTTCTAGGGGCCAGCCCCTGGCTTCTGTCCTGGCCTCAGCTGAACGTCCCCGTCCCGGGGGCACCCGCTCTCTACTCAGGACTGTCCGAATCAGGTGGTGGTAGCGGGGCGGCAGGGTGGTCCCACCTCGCACAGCGACCCTCATAAACCGCCTTTACCGAGCCGCTGTTTCCGGTGTCGGGCCCTCCCCAGTCATCCTCATGGGACTGTGAAGGGCAGTGACAGGCCTGCCTGTGCTTCAGGCAGTGCCCACCCCCTACAAGGCCCGTTGTGTGGGACGAGCGAGGAAAACCCGCAGTCACGAGGCCTGTGGCCCTCTGCCATCATTGCATAATCGCAGCTTTTGTTGACGAGGCCATGGTGAGCCAGGCACTGCCGTTCCCTCAGTGCCCTCCCCACAGCCCTAAAGGCAGGCGGCTTTACGGTCCCCAAGGCACAGAGGACAGCGAGTCTCACGAGTCACTCAGGTCAAAGTTCCAGAGCAGCATTAGAGTCCACCGCAAACCCTAGCTCTGAGCTCCTGCTGTACACTGTGGGCATAAACCCACTTCCCTGAGGGCCGGCGTGTAAGCGACCGAGATTTACTCTCAGGAACACACTCAGCCCATCCTCCCTGGGCTTCTGCTCTGGAGAAGCTGCTGGGGCGAGTGCCCGTCCCCCCAACCCCCAGGGACCACGCCTGCCACAAGGGGCCACCAGCGCAGGGGTCCTTTGGACACGCGACCTGCGACTGAGTCCAGGGTGACGTCAGAAAGATGGCGGACCAGAAAGCACCCGGCCCTGGATCCCCCCCAGGCACGGAGACCCGGCCCTGGGCCCCCAACTCGAGGCGGAGCCGACCCCCGGTGAGAGCCCGGGAAAGCAGGGAGGGCGCGGCAGCTGCCAGAGAGGTCTCCGGAAAGTTGGTGGCATTTTGCTCGCCTGCCCCCCTGCCCCGCGGCATCGCAGCGCCCGCGGCCCAAACCCCCCAATTCCCGCTCCTCCCTGAGGACAGAGAGAGTGTAGAACCTGCGCCCTGCTGGTCCGGGCGCTGCGTGCCGCGCGCCCGGCCAACTCACCCGACTCAGCGCGGCCCCGGCGCGCCCGCCGACTCCGGCTCCGCGGCTGCAGTTCCGCCGGCCGCCGCGGGGGGCGCGCAGGAGCTCGCCGCTGGGCAGGGCTCGCCTTCCAGTGGTTTTAGGCCCGGGGCACAGGGCTTCGGCTTCGCACGGTGAAGGGAAAATTCTGAAGGTCCGTGGCCCGACAATGTGACTGTATTAGCGCTACTGAGCTGCACACTTAATTATTACAGTTAAGATGGTAAATCTTATGTTTAAACCACAATTTAAGAATTATTTTAAAAAGTACATCACCACTACACGCCCATGAGAACGGTCACCACCCAGAACAGTGACACACACCCCTGCTGCCCAGGACGTGCCCCAACGGAACTCTCGTCGGCTGCCGTGGGAACGACTGCGCAAGGGCGCAGCCGCTTTGGAAGGGAGTTTGGCGGCTCCTCAGAATACAAAACAGTCCTTTACCCGCAATCACTCCTTGGTATTGACTCAAAGGTGTTGAAAATTATGTCCAAGCGTTTCAAGCAGGCAGGGTTCTAGTGGCTTTGTTCTTAATCGCCAAAACTTGGAAGCAACCAAGGTGCCCTTCACTTAAATGAACGGATCGAGTCTGGTAGGTCCAGACCACGGAGTATCATTCAGCATTAAAAAAAAGTGAGCTATCAAGTCATGAAGACACGGGGGAAACCTATAGGCACACGACCAAGTGAAAGAAACCCACCTGCAAAGGCCACGCAGAGCGCCATTCCAACCAGCGGGCCTTCGGGGGGCGCGGGGCTACGGAGGCCGTGAGAAAGACGGGGGTTGCGGGGGCTTGGGGGAGGTGCGGAGGGACAGGAGGGGCACAGAGGACTCGCAGAACCGACAACAGAGCGAGCTCTCACGCAAACCGCCACTACCGTGCGTCCGAGCCGGCTCGCTCACTTGAACAAGGGTGCCGCGGTGCTGCGGGATGTCGGTAGTGGGGACAGCTGTGCGGTGGTGGGTCAGGGGGGTATGTGAGAACTTTTCGTGCCTTCTGCTCAGAATTGCTATGAACCTAAAACTGCTCTAAAAAATTGAGTATATTAAAAAAAAAAAAACATGGAGCCCTGGCTGGTGTGTTTCAGTGGACTCAGCGGCAGCCTGTGAACTGAAAGGTTGCTGGTTCAATTCCCGGTCAGGGTGCATGCCTGGGTTTCTGGCCAGGTGCTGCCCTGGGGCATGTGAAAGGCAACCAACAGATGTTTCTCTCACGCATTGATGTTTCTCTTTCTCCCTCCCTTCCCCTATCTGAAAATAAATAAAATCTTCGGAAAAGAAAAAAAAAAAAAAAAAGCCTGGAACTCAGAAGTGCTGGGAGCTGAGACGAGGCACCAAGCAGGTGAAGCCGCCAGCGGAAGGCGGAAAGCTGGGGTCGGCAGGGAAGGGCCACCACGGCCACTGCCCAGCTGAGTGGTTCCAGAGGCCGGTCTGGGGCAGGATCGAGGACGCTCACACTGCCTCGCTCAAGCACCACCAGCAAGTCAAAAGGGGACAGGCGAATAAAAGGCAAAAGACGAAGAGTCATTCGCTGTCAGGAAAATATTTTCCTCAGGATGCATATTTTTCAAGTTTTGTGGCTTAGCCCTTGACACCTGAAATCTATCAATTTCACTTGAACTGTGTGAATGCCAAGTCGAGACCAGACAAGAAGCCAAGTAGCTCAAAAGGCCGTCATTGCTATGCAGGTCCTACGGGCCACGGAACACCCACCCACACCTCCGCCCTGGCGCAGGGGAATGAGAAATGGACCACACTGCTTGATGGAGCCATTAAAACGAAATTAATCTGCCATTTCTGCTGCCCCAAATTGATGAGCACACAAGAACTCATTTATAATTGCTTATTTCTACTTCACAACGTTCCTTCCAGTATTTCTGTTCTCTAAAAAAGTCCATTAACATTGCATTATTTTTTTATAACCTTTAAAATTAATGTTGATTGGAAGTATGTTCTCGTATCAGCCTAAGTAAACCTGGCCATCTCCACACACCGGCGGAGCCCCGGCCCCTGGCTGAGCGGCAGAGGCCGCGGGGCTGGCGCGCGGGGACGGGCCAGCGGAGCCGCCTCGGGGCTGGAATGGGAGGAGGGAGAGACGCATTCGCTTTACAGTAACAAAAAAGGAAACAAGGTTAAAATGAAGTTTATTGGTTTTTTTTTTTGATTTTTTTTTAAATAAAACTGTTTGTGAAACAGCTATTTTATCCCCACGGCAGAGTGACCCCTGAAAGATGCACTAACCCTTCTTAAGGCCTTAACAAGAATTTTTTTGTACTTTTTTTCTTTTTCTTTTTTTTAAAACTCAGATTATTTAAAAAATTATACACTTTACAAAACAAAACAAAACAAAACGATACAACATAAAGAATCACGAGCTCGGGGCCGCTCCACGGACAGGGCCCCTTTTCCTTTACGAAGATGGAAGCAAAACGAAAACTGGGCTAACGGCGCGTCCGGTCAGCGCGCCCCACACAGCTCGGACCCGGTCCCCCCGTGCCCCTCCCCGGGCCCATCTCCTGTCCTCCCATCCCGGGGGCGGGCACAGCGGCCTGGCAGGGCCCCGCCTGCCCTGCGCTCGGCGAGGCACTCGGGGTTCTCACCGGCCACAGTGACCCAGCTGTGACCTTGGGGCATCTGCCAATTTCACCCCCCCAAAAAGATAAAAATTTTAAAGATAATAAATAAATAGTGTTTCTGGAAATGAAAAAATTTATTTTTGAGTTTAAACATCATTTCTCCCACTCTTGAAAATGTGGATCGCCCCCACTCCCCTCCCCCCGAAACCTTCCCTCTTTGAGACAAATGGACGACAGAGGGCGGTGTCGTGTGGCTGGTCTGCCTGGGTCCCGGGTCTGGGGGTCTCTGAATTGGTGTGAGACAGGCTGACCGGCAAAGCCACACCCTCGTCCTTTATGAGAGTTTGAGTTCAATTTCACATTTAAATTTCACTGTTATTGGAACCAATTTGGAGTTCTTTAACTAGATAATTTTAAAATAGAATCAATAGGGACAGCGCACCTTTCATTTAAACAAAGTCTTTCCAGACTAAAAATAGATTTATATATATATATTTTTATCCCTCCCTTTTAATACCCCCCACCCTTTCCCGTCACCCCACCCTCCCCCCACCCCCCACATTGTCACTATGGAGATTGTGTCCATGGAAACAGCCATTGTGACGTCTTGGGTCTGTCTTTCCCGTGGTGTCTCGGTTAGAGTGTGATGTGAGGACTTGGGAAGAGGAGCTGTGGGCAGGCACGGCGGGCGGGTGTGGCTGCACAGTGGGGCCATTTCCATTCCATCGCGCGTGTCCACCACCTTCTCACCTCCACAGTCTCACCTGCAAGACAGAACAGGCGCTGGGTGCTGGGCACCTCCACGGGGTCCGGCAGCCGCGGACCCCGTGAATGAGCTGCTGACCTGGGACACGGCTCAGGGCAGCAATGACCTGTGGCTGGGAGGGACTAAGACCGAGTGCCCCTCACTGAGAGCGTCTGCCTCCCCAGAGCGCGGGAGGAACTGGGACCAGGAGAGAACTCCCCGACCCTCCAGGTGGGGGCTGCCCCAGAGCGGAGCAGGCTCCGGGAAGGGCCCCGGCCTGGGGGCCGCCCACAGCTGTTCCCCGTGGCCCGGCTCCCCGGCGGCTGGCGTCGCCTCTTTCAGCCCAGGCCCCAGGCTCGGGGAGCCCCTGATGACGCACATGGGGTAGATGGGGTTGCACCAGTGGCCTCCCGGGAAGTCTCCTGGGCCACTCTGTGAGCGGAGGTCTCGGAGAGACATGGCCGCTTCCGAGGACTCCGACCCAGAGAAGCGGCCCAGGCCCGGGCGCGGCGCGGCGGCTCCCACACGAGCCTGCCGCAGTGCGCTCGGGGAGGGCTCGCCTCGCTGCCGCCTCCAGCAAACAGAACCCAGGACAGCCCGGGCGTCGCCCGCCCCTTCGAGTCCATAAATCTTACTGATTTGCACAACTTAAGGCTGGTCTGTGTGCACAGGATGAGAACGTTCTATTTGGGGCACGCGCACACAACACACACACACACTCTCTCTCACTGCCCTTGCCAGAGAGATTCCGAACTGCGTGGCCGAAAACACAGGTAAATAGGAAGACACCTTACAGAGACAGCAGGACAATGTCCCCATGGAAACCCAGACTCCAGCCACCAGGCCCCGGGGACGCAGGCCAGTGGCTGAGCCACGCTGCTCCTGTCGATGTCCCCGGTGACAGGGAGACTTCCCCAGGGGGCGGTACTGGCCCTCGTGGTGGCCCAGGACTCTCCACACCGCACCTCAGTGTCCTGGGGCTGAGGCTGCCAGCAGCGGGGAGAGCAGCGGTCTTCTCTGATGCCACCCCAGGGACCGAAGGTCTTTTGTCAACGTTGTGACAAAAACGGAACTAATGGGGGACCTTTAATGGAATGACGAGCAGAGGGCAGACCTTGGTGGGGATGCGGGGCACCGCCGTGAGGAGGAACAGGGCCCAGGTGCCGTGCATGCCCTGCGAGGCTCCGCCCCACAGCCTGGGCCCTGCCCCTAGCCCGCCCCTGACTCTCCATGGCAGCCCCACCCGAGCCCCCAACCTCAAAATGAAGCTGCGCCTCTGGATGGCCCGGCCGGTGGGCCCTCCCTCGGGGCCACAGGGGCGCCCCCGGCCTTCCTGCCTTGCCAGCGGGGACCATTCCCCAGGCTCGGGGACCAGACTGGCCCGAATGGAACGGGACCCTAACTTGTCAGCGCTACCTCTAAAAAACCGATCCCGCAGTAGGGAAGACAGGAAGAGAGTTCCCGAAGCACCTCCTGTGTGCCAGGCACTCTCCCGGGGCTTTACAGGCATCATTTCACGGCGACGATGCGAGGCCCGACCGGTATCCTGGGGGAGCTGGAGGCGACACGCGTGACCCAGAGGAGCCCAGCTGGCCGGCGGCGGGACCGGGCCAGCGCCCGGGAGCAGATGCCGGGCCGGCCACGGAGCCGGTGAGCGCGCAGCCCCAGGGCCGAGGGGCTGCCGCCTTCTCTCTGAGAAGGCCTCGAGGCGCGGCCGCTGGCGAGCGGGGTCTCACTTTGGGCTGAAGCCCTCCAACACGCCCGCGCACCCCAGCCCCGCGGCCTCCACCCAGGCACCAGGCCTCCGTCTCGGGCTGCAGCGGGAGCCCAGCCTGGCCGGGGACTCTCCGCTCAAACAGGCCCGCAGGCCACCTGTAGGGGCCGAGAGGGTCTCGATCTGAACCTGTACCGACCGAGGGCATGGTCAGGGGAGGGGCACCTTCAGGGGGGCTCCTTCACCCACGACTCCCTGTGCACCTCATGCTCGCTCTGGGCCAACAGCCCCGGTCACCATCCTCACTGAGGAGCCAGCCTAGTGACGATGCAGGTGACAGTGAGCAGATGGCTGGGAGCTGACGTGATGCTCGGAAGGCTGCGGGGAGGGCGGCTAAGACAAGGACAGAGGAAGGCAGGCCTCTGTGAAGAAGGGACACTGACGTCAAGCTGGAGCCTGTCACCTGAGTGGGGGGTGGGGTGGGGGGGCGCAGCCCGGCCTCCAAGGAGCCAGCCACGGGCCCTCAGAGGCCCAGTGAGGGTCTGGACTCAACTCCAAGTGTGATGAGAGCCTCTCGGGGAGAGAGGGGACAGGACTGGGGGGCGTTCGATGAAGGCCCCGCAGCTGACGGGCAGGGGTCTGTGCAGGGCGGCAGTGCGGGGGCGGTGGCCGCAGGAGCCCCACGGCCTGTGGGGCGGTGGCAGCTCACACACGGGTAGCTACACGTGACTTTCCCACCACGGAGGCTGCTCGGGGAGGCTGTGGTGTCCAGGTGGCCTCCCCGCGAACCCAGGACAAAGCGGCGGCCAGACGGAGTTCCTGCTTCCCAACCACTAGATCGGGTGAAGGGCCCTGGCAGGGGGAGTGGGGACTCCCTGTTCACTACGTGACACGACAGGGAACAGGTTCAGGGGGTGCCATCAGAGTCCCACCCACTGGCCACACGGCGGCAGCCAGGTGACTCAGTACCAGGAGAGAGCGGCGACCACGGGCCGACCACACACCCTCAGGAACGGTCGGGAGGCGGCCCGCTGGACGGCTGCCCGAGGACGGGTCCCCTCTGCCACCGCTGGCCTGGCACGGGGTAAGTGCCAGGCACCTCGCCAGCCGTGGGGGTGGGAGGTGGGGGACCAGGGCCCGATTTTCTGTCAGGCCTGTGCCAGCCTGTGCCAGCTGTGCGTGGCGCACCAGTGGCCGTGAGGGCGGAGGGCCGAGCACTTGCTGATGCCTCACCCCGGCCGGGCTGTGCTGGGCACGCTCCGGACGCCGCTTAACCGAACCCGAAGCACAGAGACAGCCAGTGGCCTGACCCTGGTCACTCGGCACGGTGCGCTCTGTGTGAGAAAGGGAGGTGCCGGGCAGTGGGACTCACAGGTATACCCCCTGTCTCCTCTGCCTGGAAGGGAGACCCAACGAGGGTGGCTCTTGTCCCCAGCACGGAGCCCAGATGACTGCTCCTTTTGTGTGGGGGTTATGTCTCTGTCCCTGGTCACTCCAAGGAGTAAAATTTTTAAGCAGGTTTTACTTAAGAGAAGAGGAAGGGAGGGAGAAAGGGAGAGAAACATCAGTTGCTCGCCTCTTGTGCTCCCCCCAACCCAGGACCAAACCCACAACCCAGCATCTGCCTTGACCGGGAATCAAACCCCCAACGTTTTGGTTTGTGAGATGACGCCCACCCAACTGAGCCACACGGGTCAGGGCCCTAAAAGTGAATGTTCTGACCCTGATACACGTGAAACTGCCCGAAACGACAGGCCACGTGTCGCTGAGCACAGCAGCTTCTCGTGTCGACGGGGACAGTGCCGCCCACCTCTGGGGAGTGGATGAGGCTTCCGTCCCCAAGCGGGACGGGGTCAACGAGCAGGCTCAGGAGTCGGTGGGGTGGACCGGGGCTGAGCAAAACTCAGACTCCCAAGACGAGGCCCAGGGCCCAGACTTTCTCTTCTTCTGACACGCAAGCTGGAAGCCCGCAGCCAGCACAGACGGCCCCAAACAGCAAACAGTTCGTGTCTGAACTGGGCCTTCCAGGAATATTCTTCGAGGTCCCTACGGAAGCCAGTGCCGACGCCTGGGCAGAGGGATCGAGGGGGCAGCGGCAGAGCCTGCCCAGGCCCGGCGACACCATCAACACCGGGGACGTGGCGGGGGCAACAGAGACACCCTCGAAGAGCCGGCCCAGCTGCTGTCTTGCCCGGACGGCTGCTCAGCCGGAAAGGACTCTGGCCAGTGGCCGCCGCCGATGATGACCACCGGGTCCACCGGGTCCACCTGCTCGACCGCTTCCGGTGACCCAACTGCCTGTCCTGCTCCCCGCTTCCCCCCTCTGTTGAGGTGAAAGAAACGCAGGACTGCGACGACCCCCACCTCGCAGAACCCCCGAGAAAGCCCCGCAAGCCCCCGGGGCGGTCGGCCCCGGACCGCCCAGGAGAGCCGACTCCCGGGGCCAGACGCCTGCAGAGTTCGGGGGGTGAGCGCTCCTTCCCGGATCGCTCTGGGGCTCCAGGTGCTGCCCCTCGGAGCCCGGCCCACGCCCCCAGGGTCTCAGACACTCGGGTGGGGGCGGTCCACACCAAGCCCTTCCTCCGAGGAGGGAGAGGCCCTCCAGAGACACTTCTGAGACGGCCGGCCCCAGCGCCTTCCTGTGGCGCCACGTTTCAGTCTTCTCTCCTGTCCACCGGCTGTTCCCACCCCTCAGCGCCTCGGGGAGCCAGCAGGGGGCAGCAGGCCCGTGGCTTCTAGAGGCCCAGGTCCAGGTTCTGGCCGCCAGCCCTGAGCGCCGCCCACAGACAGGCTCCCGGAGGCCCCACTCAGTCCCGGGAGATTTTAAAGAGTAAAATGAAACTGGATGCCAAAGGCTACTAAATCTTTGAGAGGATGTTCCTCTCCTTTGCATTTCTGCAAAAAAAGGGGGGGAAAAAAAAAGAAAAGAAAAAAATCCTTCTTAGTACCAGGAGAAAAAAGATTTCAAATAACAAAACTTGGGACAATTTTTAAGGGGAAGAGAAACGAAAACCCAAGACCCACCACTGCCCTCACAGATCCAGGGGTAATTAGGAGGAAGAGCCGCCGGGCTTCCAGAAGCCCCTCTGGGACGGGGCGCCAGGAGCACCGCACCAGGCCCGATTTCAGGACGGTCCCCTTGAACCCGCAGCGAGGGGCGGTGTTAAAAGCCCCACACCACCTTTCCTGAACAACGAAGGACCGAGCACTTCCTGCACTGGCGGTGGCAGTTCGCACGCTGACACTGGCAGCAGCCGGCCGGGCGAGCAGCGGGCAGCCGTGACACGCAGCGGGAGTGGGGCAGGGGCCGCGCCCCGACTCACCTGTGCTTGCTGTACTTTCCACTCCCACGGCACTCTGCCCCCCTCACCCCCGCTCCGACTGCTCTGTGCTGAGGCTGCCTTTCGCTGTCTTGTTCTGCAGGGCGGGGAGAGGGCACGGGAGTGGGGGCTGACGCCGGCAGAGCCCGGGAGGCAGGCGGGAGGGACAGAGGCGCGAGCGTGGGGGTCAGGGCGGGCAGAGGGGAGGAGGAGCGGCACATGGAAAGGAAAGAAAAAGCAGAGTCAGTATTGAGTGACAAACAGGAGGTACTCAGACAGGGTTTTCTGAGGCAAAACGTGACCATTAAAAAAGGAAGTTTAAAAAACAAAAACGCAGATTAAGTAAAAACAGAGAACACTGCAAGTCCCTAGGGTCATCTCTGGGAGTCATTTTTAAGGGAAAGCATAAGCAAGCATGTTCCAGGAGTTTCTGAGGGCAGGCCTGTCAGGACCACCTCTTTCTAGTCCTTTCCGGCTCTGCTACGAGACAAAGACTGGGAGCAGCCAGTGACCACCAGGTGTCACTGTGACCTCAGCCAGAGGGGTGGCCGCCGCAGGAGGCTCCAGGCAGTGCACCCTTGGCCAGTCCCTGTCCCTTCCCTAAACACGCACAGCATCTCCGAGGCAGACCACCACCCCCTGACCTTCCACCCTCTCCCAGAGGAGGCGGCCAAGAGACCACCTCTAGAACCCAAAGCAAAGCGAGGCAGTAGCAACCCCCTCAATTGCCAACTGCAGACCACGGGTTGCTTCCACTGAGCCAAAACCTGGAGGAGACGGAGTGTCCGCAAAACCCTGGCCATCTCCATTTCCCCTGGTCTGGGAAACCACCTCTGCTTACGAATCAAGGCCCATGACCACCCTCACCTCACGCCAACCTGTGAACTGGGAGCCCACTAAGTCAACGTGGGAATCAGTGCTGAGTTTGATCTTCTAATTTCTCGTAGCAGACACGACTCTCTCCAACACTTCTCCCAGCGCCCCCCACGCCACAGGTCTCCCAGGGCCAGGAGCAGCTGAGGCGGCCCTGGTCCTGCAAGGCCAGGAGGAGCCCAGTGGGGAGCGTCTCTGGGGGCCCCGGACTCACCTTGTGCTTGGGGCACCTCACCGAGAAGTTCTCTTCGTGGAGCAAACAATCTGCAAGACACAAGCGGACAGTCAGCCCGGGCTGGCGGGCGGCAGGACGGCGGGGCCAGCCGACAGGGTCGGGCAGGGCGACGAGAGGCCCTCCGCCGGGACTGCTAACAGGAACACACCAGAGACCCCACAGGGCAACTACGGGACCCCGACACAACGAAACGTCACTTAAAATTAACATTTCAAAACAGTCAACGGTACACAGGAAGCACTCGTGATACAAAATCACTTGAAAAACCAGGATACGTAAATGTGTGAGTACAATCCTAACTTTATCAAAATATTTTCTATGCATTAAAAAAGGACACAAGAAATCTACCAAATTATAACAGTGGTTCTCTCTGGGTAGTAAGATTACAGGTGACTTAATTTTTTCTGTAGTCCCATCATGCTATCACATCGTTTTAATCAGAAACCACCTCCAGGCCCCGGCCGGGTGGCCCAGCCGGGCAGAGCGCCGTGCCCGTAGGCCGAGGCTGCGGGTCTGACCCCGGGTCAGGGCACACAAGAGAACCCGCCGACGAACGCGTGACTAGGCGGGACAACATCTCGATGTCCCTGTCTCTCCCTCAGATCCACCGAAAACAGTCCCCAGTGGATGTTTTCAAAATCTCCCGTTCTAGGCTCAGCCCATTCCAAGGGCCGCAGTCAAAGCCTCCGGGTGGAAACATGGACTGCGGAGGCACCGTGTCCCCTCTGCTGACGGGCGCGGGGCAGACGGGGAGGGGGCAGGCCTGAGAGCCCCGCTGTGCACTTCGCCCACAACCCACGGAGACAGGGAGAAGCTCCCAGCCAAGCTGCATAATCCACGCTAAATGCTTCAGAGGAGAGAAACCCCGTGAGGGGGTGTTAACCCCTGGAGGAAAATGATGCATGCCCACTTCTAGCTCGGTGACAGCGGCCTCGGTGGCAGCCTCCAGGTGAGTCGAGCTCCGCGGCGCAAGGGCGGTGCGAGGCACAGGCGAGGAAATCTCATTATGAGTCCACGCTGCGCACCACAGCTCCCGGAGACCGACAGCCGGGTCACCGGTGCAAGATGCGGTGGCAGAGTGCTAATAAATATTGATTGCACATTCCCAGATTGCTCTCAGGCAATGTGGCTGGAGGCGGCCATGGTACTTAGCCTTGTTAAATTTGCAATTTAACTCGGTTTAAACGGAGGTCCAGATTAGCAGCCTGAGTACCCACAGACTTCAAGGGAAACGGTAAAAAAGCAACGGAGCACATGAATGAAAAATTTTGAGGCCCTCCGATCCTGAGCAAATCCAAGAGGCCCTTTCACAGTTGGGCTTAGGCCTGTAGCATCCCCACCTCCCTCTGCAGTCCTGGAGTAGGACCTAGGAGGCAAGCCAGGGCCCGGGCTCGGCAAGCCCTGTCACCCCCGCGCCCTCCCCATGAGCACAGGGCATGGCAGCACGTGAAGTGTGCTCCTATGAAGCCCACGAGCGCGCGGCGTGGCCAGGGCTCCCGCCGTGCCGTCTGCCGGGGAGACAGCCTCCGAGCGGCAAGGGGCAGACTGGCGCTCTGCTCGCGGGCCGCGTCTCCAGTCTGGGCCAAAGAGAAGTGGCAGCGCCTGTGTGGGGCGCGGCCCCCTTTTGTCACAGTGGTTTTCAGAAAGGAGGAAGGGACCGTGGCACTTGGCAAAGGTGCACCAGAAAGGCACAGGTGCCTCCGTTCCCCTCTCAGCCAGGAAGAGCTGCGAAGGACCGCTCATTAGTGCAGTATGTCTCTGGTTAGGGAACGTGTTCCCTTCAAGGCAGAGAGCAGAAAAGAAATAAGACAATGTAAGCGCACACTGAAGGCGACCTGGAACTAATGCCAGGCACTTCTGGGAACGGAGGTCCCCTAAACAAACCTGCCAGGGACAGCGTCCACCTCCGGCAGGGCCTCCCACGCAGGAACCTGCGACACATGCTCTCGTCTGTCCCCATTACACCCACAGGCCAGCAAGAAGGGCAAGCCCTGTCCCTGGTGGGGCGAAGCCCTGGCCGGAGAGCTGACACCTGGAAGGGCGTGGGGACCTGTCCCTGCGGGGGAAGAGCCCGGAGCGATAAGAAGGGTAGTAAACCTCTCCCAAGGTCTCTGAGCAGGCGCCGGGCGCCGCAGCCGGTCAGCCGGTCCCTCGGCCTGTCCCCCCGGAGCCCCCGGCAGCGCCCTGCGCCAACTGGGCGGAGGGCCTCGCCCGCACTCCCATGGCGGAGTCCAAGTTGATGGCTTACCGGTCATCACGCGAGCTGGAAAAGACTCGCGAGGCCGTGCGGTCAACAAGATGGCTTCCAGACGGACACGCAGCCTCAGCAGCCCCGGAGGGCAAGCTCACCTCTCTCTCCGAGCTTCCACGAGAGAGGGCTCTGCTGAGCCCCTCCTCACAAGCTGTGTGGATACCCGCGCGCCCACACGGCCCGAGGCTGCCGAGCCGCCCCGGGCACCCCACCAGCCCGCCCCTCTAAAACTGGGCTGGGGCCAGGCCGCCCTCATCCCGACGGGGTCCATCCGGGCGAGGGGAGCAACAGGCCAGGAGCCAGGACAGCCCCAGAGCCGGTTTCTGTGAGGCTGAGCGGCCTCTCCGGGAGGTGCCAGACCCCTGTCACTCCTCCTGACGCGCCCAGGGCTGGAGGGCAGCGCCGTGCGGCTTCGGAGCGGCCTTCCCAGCTGTGCCTCCTCGCGGGTCGGAGCGGCGCGCCCTCCAGGCTCCATTCCTCACGCACAGCGGAATTATTAATGAGCCAGCGCAGCGCTTTTTCCTTTGGTCTTAATTGTTGTGGCTCATTGCACTGAATACATTAAACCTTTTTTTTTTTTAAACCAGAGCTCATGTTCTTATTACTGCATTTCCCACCGGGAGCCAAATCTGGTGCCTGTGACGTAACAAGCCACACAAAACAGCTAACCGTGATGTTACAAACTTGCCGGGGGTGGGGGACAGGATGGTGGGAGCCACAGAGCCTCACGGAACAAAGATTCTGTTTCCGTGGGGATGTCCCCAGCAATCAAAGTTCCCCTGAGACAGCAACAGCCCCGAAATGTCTGCGTGGCGGACGGCAAGGCGGAGCTGGGCACCCGGCTTTCCCGACTCCACAGGGACACCAGGGACTCTCAGGCCGGGGACTTACTGTTACTGTCATCAGAAAGAACGGCAATCGGGAACGCCTTTCCTGGAGGCAAAGGCCCTCCACACACAGAACAGAATCCGAAGGTCCCCAGAGGGACAACCACGAGCACCGCCCCTCAGGGAGCACAGGCCTCTGGGTGGTTGTGACTCGGGTCATCAGAAAGACCCACGAATGCCCAAGACACGGTCACCTGGTGAAGCTGCTTCTTGGGTGCCAGCTCTCCACTCAGAGGGGACACGCAGCAGCTGGGCCAGCAGAGCCAGGGGCCGCCTCCCTCTCGCTGGATACTCAGCCACCAACTCTGCCAAATAGGGACGTTACCGACTTACCTGGGCAGGCCACACAAGACAAGCTCCAACAGAGAGAGGGACAAGTGCCATCTGCTTACTACCCTGCAGCTGGTAAAGCGGCCCCACCGGAGAGGAGAAGAGCCACGCCTTTCCCAGAGAACCCCTCCCCACCCCCAAACTTGACCAAGGCGGCACCAAGCCACGAGCTGTCCAACTGCCGGCCACACACGGCCAAGTGCATCTAAGTGCAAATAAAATAAAAAGCCCGGCCCTTGATTCCTGCCACATTTTGTGCTCCCTGGTCACCCGTTGCTGTGGCCACTGCACTGGAGAGGGCAGCCTGAGGACATCTCCATCCTCCTAGAAAGTTCTGTAGGGCTGCAATGCTTAATCCCTGGAGGAACTACCAGGAGCCCCGGTGGGCAGACAGGAGAGCACCCGGGGGGCACGAGGCCACCTGCCTGTGCTCACCTGGCTCACCTGACGGGCTGGGCAGAGCCTTGGCACAGGAGGCCACTTCTCACCCAGACACCGAGTTGGGTGGGCGGGGGTGGGGACAGCCGCCTCTTATAACTTACGTATAACTTATTCCCCACGTATAACTTACAAACAACTGCCAAAAACATGATACCCAAGAATCTCCATTTAGAACCACAAAGCTTAAGTTGGAAAATAAAACACTAGGATGCCAGGGCAATCTCATGAAAACGAGAAAAGGCAACGGCTGGCTCCCGAGAGAGAAGGAGTTAATGGCTGCTCTACAGAATACGCCAGCCCACCACCTCGGGTGAAGTGCAGCTCAGCCTCCACACGGCACGTTCAGGGGAAGAAAGAGAACGAGAGGGACAGGCTACTAAAGCCCACACTCCCTGGACTGACGTCTGAGGGGCCCTGGCCACCAGCTGCGCTTCAGCGCCTGCAAACACACGCTTCGATGAGAATCTAACTTTGGCATAAGTATTACCTTTCTGTACCTTTCTTGTGGTGTGTTTTTTAAGCTGCTTCTCCTTCAGAAACTTGGAAAGAAGAAAGAGAAAGGAAAGGAGGGACAGAAGGATGTGAAAGGTGGGGCGCGTGCTTGAGGAAATGTGACTGAGCCCGAGGGAAGGGCGGAGGAGAGGGCTCTGGGGCTCCAGGCCTCCCACTGGCTCCAGCACCCAGCCACCACACCCTCCCCCGTCTGGCCAAACCCACATCAAGCCCCACCCCCTCTGACTGCACAGCCGCTGGGAGGGAAGTCAGGTGCCCTCCTAACCGGGAAGACGCAGAGCTAACGAGCGCCAGGCCACTGTTTCTCTCTCCGTTTCTCCCTCCCCTTCCTGACAGCCAGCATTACAGGAGGACCCTCGGGGTGAAGGTCTCAGACGCACCTAATGCTCAAAAAGGAACTGGTGAAAACACCACGGAAGGGAAGAGACTTTAGGGAGAAAGAGGCTTCTCCCAGGGTGTCGAAGCTCTGAGCTGAACTCAAGTCTTCTGTATCAGTCACTGGATGACACTTGGAAAACAAAAGGTTTCTCTTCTTCCAAGAGCTACCACGCGGCCAGACGCGGCTCTGATCATCCCAGTGGGCTTAGGAAAACATCGGACAAACGCAGCACCCTTTCGGGATACACACCCCACAGACTAGGAACCGAAGGGACACCCTCCGCGCGCGGGGACATCTACACACAACCACAGCTCTCGTGGCAGCTCGGGGTCAGGGACAAACGAGGGGTCAGCCCCTGCCGCTTCTGCCCAACACTGGGCCGGGGGCTCCCGCCAGGGCAATTAGGCAGGAAGGGAAATAAAAGGCAACTGGCTGGAAAGAAGTGAAACCATTTGCAGATGACATAAGTTTTATATAGAAACCCACTAAAAAGGTATTATAACTAAACCAATGGATTGAACGAAGCTGCACGATCTAAGAGCAATATGACAGAATCGGTTGCATTTCTATACACCCACAATGAACAATATGCAAGTTAAATTATGGAAATTCCATTTACAATCGCATCAAAAATAAAAAATACTCAAGAATAAATTTAACAAAAGGATGAAAAACTTAATACTCTGAAAACTACAAAACTCGGTTGAAAGAAATTAAAAACCGAAGTGGAAAGACGCCTCCTGACCACGGCTTGGAAGACAGGCTACGGGAAAGACGGCCCCTCCCTAATCGGCCTGCAGACCAGTGCAAGCCCTGTGGAAGTGTCAATGGCTGCCTTTTACAGAAACCGACAAGTGGATCCCAAAACTCATACGGAACAGCCAACGCAGTCTTACATAAAAGGGCCAAAATCGCAGGACTCGCACTTCTCAAGTTCAGACTGTACCACAGCTGCCGTAACCAAGACCGGCGCCTCGGAGAGAGCCCAGAAGCAAGCGCACACGCCCGCGGACAACCCGTTTCGGGTTGGCATGGCACCAAGACTGCCGAAGGAGGGAAGATCGGTCTTCTGCACGGGTGGTGCCGGGGCGACCGCGGTCCACGCGCAGAAGAACGAGGTGGACCCTCGCTTTACACCGTGCATGAAAATTAACTCAAGACGGACCAGGCCCGTGTAAGGGCTAAAGCTGTGGGACTTGGGGGAGAGAGCGCAGGCACAGACCTGCGCGATTCTGGACACGGTGGTTTCTCAGACACAAGAAAAGCAGCAAGTAGCAAAGGAAATGACAGATGAGCGGGACCTCCCCGATGACACTCGACCCCATCGGCCAGCAGGGAAAGGCAAACCACCATGCCCGGAGACGCCACGTCACCCCCGCTGGGCTGGCGACAGTACAGAGGTGTAAAAGGTGCCTGCGAGGACATGCAGAAACGCTGGGACCCTCAGGCACTGCTGGAGGGGACGTAAGATGGCGCAGCCACTTTGGAAAACAGTCTGGCAGGACCCCAACAGGTTGCACATGGAGTCCCCACGTGACCCAGAAACCCCACTCCTGGCTCCACGCCCGCGAGGATGAAAACACCACGTCCGCACAGGGACCTGCAGGGGAATGTTCACAGCCGCACTATCTAATAATCAAAAAGCGGAAACGACTAGTGATGGGTGGGTGACAAATAAAAAGAAACTATCCTAAAAAAGAAACTGCCTTCTAATAAACTATCGTTTGGCAATAAAAACGAAGTGCTAATAGCACGCCACAACATACATAAACCTGAAAAACGCCGTGCTCCGTGAAAGAAGCCAGGCACGCAAACCGCGTACTGTCTGACCCCACTTCTACGGAAGCCCAGAACGGACGGCCCGCGGAGGCAGGAAGCAGACCAGCAGCTGCTCAGGGCTGGGGAGGAGACCAGGGGTGGGGATTAACAGCTGAAGGACACGGGGCTTCTGTCTGAGACGATGGAACGTACTACAGTTCACTGTGGTGACGGCTGTTTATCTGTGAAACCACTAAAGCCCACGGAATTGTACTCTTAAGTAGGTGAATCGTGCGCATCCTATGAATAAAGCTGTTACTTAAAAATTATTAAATTGTTAACAATTATTAAAGCTGTGATAACTTATAAAACGGTTATCCCACTTCGCTCCTTTTTGCTCTCCTCTCTGCGTTCCTTCACAATTACGAGCAGAACAGGCCAGAAGAGACAAAGAACCAGGAGGAGGGGAAGAAGGCGGAGCAAGCGCGGTGCGGCCTGGAGGCTCCGGACCAGGGTCTGCCCGACTCACCTGCGTCAATGGCACACGGGTAATGGTAGCGGAAGGAGCAGCCTTTGTTGTAGCAGCCCAAGGTGGCGCCTGCCTCCTGGCAGTGGGAACATTTCTGAAAGGAGAGGAGAAGTCACACGTCAGCATCCCGGACTCAGCGCTCCCCCTCCAGGCTGCCCCAGACCCCACTGGCCAGACGTCGCAGTGTCCTTGTGGTTGCAGGACTCCGTGGTGGCCGGAGGGGCGGGGCGGTTTCCAGCTGCCACTCACTGCCCACACAGGGAGGCGACCCAGAAGTGACGACTCAGGGCAGGCCTCACAACTGCTCACAAGCCACCCAAGAGAAGCCGCAGTGGGGAGAGGACGGGCACGCGGCCCCCACTCGGCCCGGCCCGCCCCGGCACTCCGCCGTCCACCCAGGCACGCACACCCAGGCCTGCCCGTCCCCTCCCCGCATCCCCACGCGGTCCTGAACTGCC
Source organism: Trachops cirrhosus (assembly GCA_028533065.1). Classification (NCBI taxonomy): domain Eukaryota; kingdom Metazoa; phylum Chordata; class Mammalia; order Chiroptera; family Phyllostomidae; genus Trachops; species Trachops cirrhosus. Next base: position 3,689,351 of record CM052539.1, on the reverse strand, counting down.
TGCAGATGTCGCCTGTTCATTTCCGCCGTGCAAGTCTCGGGCAGAAGAGGAGGGTAAGATAGTAGAGTTATATATAAACCTTTCAGAATTAAAAGTGGAATTTGGTTTTCAGTTCTTATATTTGTAAGACTTTATTTTTATCCCACTTATCCCAAATGCCCAATACAAGTATATTTCCCTTTTCAGAAAATATGGGCTCCTGTGAGCAAATGGTATTTTTATACACAAACCCTATTTTGAATGCACTAGGAAACCTGCCATGAGTTTCCGGCCAAGTGAGACATTATTTTGTAATGGAGCTCTCCTCCTTAAATGGTCAGCTTTTCTTCAAGTGGGCCCTTCTCCACCGTCCCTCTCAAGTGGCTGCTGTGAGCATAAGAAATGTGCTCCCGCCAAAAAGAATAAAAACAAACAAAAAAGGGGGGAAAGGAAAAACAAAAAAAGAAAAATAAGAAATAGAAAATAAAATAAAATAAAAAGAAATCTAAAAAAAAGGAAGAAAGAAATGTGTCCCGCTGTCAATCATCACATTTGTAAAAGCCAACCACACTGGCCCACCGGGGAAGGACGCAGACTCTTCTAAGGCTGCCTGGAAGGCAGCAGCACTTGGTCGTGATGCTAGGAAAAATAAAAGGATCCCTAAGCAGTCACACTTGTGGAAGAGGCTCCCCACACGCCCATACCCTCCCCAGGCAAAATGCCCTGGGGGGCAGCCTAGCAGGCGTCAGTGTGGCTGGCAGGCCTGCAGCGGTGGGGAGCACCTCACCTCCAACCCACGGCGCGGCAGCGGGACAGGGAGCTGCAGGAAACTCCGCAATGCTGACGCTGCGGGGAAAATCACGCTAACGCAGCGCGGGGGCTCACCACGCACCAGGCATTGCTATGCCTGACCGACGCGGACCAGCTTGCCCAGGCCTCGTCAGTGCCCTGAAGCCCCAGAAGGGGCAGTGACCTGCTCCATGTCACCGCGGATCTGGGCTGACCACTGCTGGCATCCTCCAGAGACTAACGGGGCAGGCACAGGGCCGAAAGGCAAGTTCTTCCAGAGTGTCGCTGCCTCTCAGAGGCGACTGTCCTCCTGGGCGCACGCACCCTCAGTCTCTTGCCAGGGAGACTACTTGCCATAAAAGACTACCAAGGACAGCGGGCAGTGTTCCGGGCAGCCCTCGACTTCACCGACCGTTGTCAGCGCCACTGGGCACCTTCGGAACAAAAGGCCTCGCGACCACCCGGAGGAGCGAGTGAGGGTGATCGCCGCTGACCTACCGGCAGCCAGTCCTGCTGCACCCCTCTGACCACAGGAGCCCGGGGAGCCCGCTCTCCTGAGGGCCGCTGCTCCAGGCCCTCCCCACCCCAGGTAGCAGTGCTCCAACAGCGGTGCTCCAACAGCGGTGGCCGCATAGGAACGGGCGTGTCAACGATTTCTGGTGGGTCAGTCTGCAGGGAAAGGGGCTTCTGGGGAAGCTCACTCCTCTTTCAAAAACAAGAGGCTGGAACAGGTCACCTTCTCGCTTGGCTTCGACTGGGTTGGCCAAAAAATTCATTATGTTTTTTCTGTATGATGGCTCTATAGTGCTTGGTTGTCTTTAACTTCACTCGAAACAATTTTGTTAGATTGTGTCATAGCAGCTGTCATATCCGTGTGCATTTAAAAAAACTTACCCAAACCGGTGCATGTTTGTGCAGCCATTTTAATACTGAGGATGGAAGAAGATACACCAGATTTTTGGTGTATTATGCTTTATTATTTCAAGAAAGGTAAAAACACAACTGAAACACACACACACACACACAAAGATTTGTATGGGGAAGGTGCTGTGCTGATCAAATGTGTCAAAAGTGGTTTGTGAAGATTCTTGGTACCAGTGACATTTGGGCCAAGTAACTTTGCAGTGGGGCTGCCTTGTGCACTGGAAGAGTTTAGCAGCACCCTTGGCCTCTACCCACTAGAAGCCAATAGTGGGACACAGCTGACATACTCAAAACAGCCAAATCAATAAAGTTATTGGTGAAAATGAAAAACGAGTCTTTCATTTTACGAGTAAAACTGAAAGGACTTTTTGGCCAACCTCATATGGGGAGATGGACGGTGAGATCTCTTGCAACCATCCTATCGCCACCAGAGGACAGCTCTAAATACAAAGCCCGGCCCACTGAGGACAGCAGTGACAGGACAGAGAACCGGGACACTTTGTGACACCGTCGAGCACCACATTAACCAACCTCAGGACCACCCCATCTCCAGACTGGTTAGGGGGAGGACATTAGAAAAACCCACCTTTTAGTTTAACCATGTAACCTGCCGTCGAAATATCCACACAGGACAGCACTTGGTGTCCGGGGCACTGCTGCGCCGGACTCAGTACTGGGCTCCGGAACCTGCCTGACGCCCCCGGTGAGTGACCCCACCCCTCCTCACCCACGTGTTCATGGCCAAATTCCTAACCTTTGTTTCCTTACAGGCAAACATGGACCTAATCACACTGTCCACCTCACAGAGGTGCTGTGAGGGCTAGACATCTCAACCCGGGCTCAGGACGCCGGCCGGGTCAAAAACGCTCAGTAAGTGTGACCTAAAGTGACCACGTGGTGGACCCACGCCGGACGTTCCACCCAGACCACCGCCACAAGCAGCCGGCAGAGCGGCCTACCTACGCCTGCGCGTGCAGACGGGAGAGAAGCCAGCGAGCGCGTGCATGAGCTATGGCTGTTCCCGTCCTGCCTCAACACATGCCCCTCTGGCCCTGCAGGCCTTCCACAGCTCCCGCCCGAACAGCCCGCAGCCCACAGGCCCCGTCTTTTCATGAGGACGGCAAATCCGTCTGCCTCAGCCCAGTGCCTGCTGCTGGGTCCCGCAATTCCAAAGCACAGTAGTTCGCTACACGGCGTCCAGGGGAGAAAGACCCTGCACGGTACGTCAGGGCCTACGGAGAGAACCCTGAGATCAGTCCAGTCATCCGCCAAGTGCGGTCGTGGGACCAGCAGCATCAGCATCACCTGGGAACTTGCGGGAACACAAATTTCGGGACTCTGGGAAGATGGCAGAGCAGGCCACACAAGGGCCGCCTCCCCACCTGGCCAGCACCTGCACTGGCAGGAACGATTCGGAAACTCCCACGGGTTTCTGAGCCTGCCCACGGGCTGCAGTTCCAGGGGAGGCCTGGATGGTGAACTGCAGATCGCTTCGGTCAGCTTCAGGTCTGAGCACAGTAGCGGCCAGCACGCAGCCTCGGGAGCCAGGGTGGGCAGGGAGGACCGCATCCTCCGGGGACTGGGGTCTCTGAATGCTGCTTCCGAGAGCAGCGGCGGAGACTCTACAGAGGCAGGCTGCCACCGCGGCTGCCCTCTCCCCGGCTCAAGTGACTTCCACGGATTCAAAAGAGAGGCACTACTGCCGTCCGCCCTTCGTTTTTTGCTTTCTCCATTTTTGGGTGCCAGACGTTGAAGACCACAACATTCGGAGCTGCGTCTACAGGGAAAATTAGGAAGTGACTGCGTTCCCAGGGAGAGCCTCGGGGAAGGCCGAGAAGACCGGAAGTTTCCACCTAGGCTGACTCCGGGCACAAGAGCCGCCCCGCAGCAACCACCACAAGCGCAGCAAGAGCACCTCTGGGGAGGCGGGGGCAGATCTGGGTCCCCTTCTGTTTCCCACGTGACTTCAGAGACCAATACAGTTAACGATGCATTTAAAGATTCATAGTTTATGTTTGGGGGCGTGCGATGGATAAAGGTGTGACGTCAACAGCCGGAGGGGCTGAGCTGTGAAGCTGCAACGGTTCTGTATATCACTTAAGTTCCATCATGTATGAAGGGCATAACCATGCGATTGTGCTCAATTAATGCAGAAAAGCACTTGACGAAACTCCACACTTCTATAATAAAAACATTCAACAAAGTAGTCGGACTAGCAGGAAACTATCTCGCCATAACACCAGCCACACAGGAGAAACCTGCAGGGAAGACCACACTCGAGGTGAAGGACCGCCAGCGGCTCCCCCAAGACGAGGAACAGGTGGGGACGTGCTCTCCCCGCCAGCACAGCACTGCAAATTCCAGCCGGGACCCCCGCAAAGAAAGAGGTGTCCCAACTGAGGAGGAAGAAATAAATCGTCTTTTGTTTGCAGGTGATACGATCTCATCTGTAGAAAACCCTCAAGAGTTCACAAAAACCAACAAGAACTAGTACATGAATTCAGCAAAGTAGCAGCACACAAAGTTAACACCCAGCATCAGCTGCATTTCTATACATGAAAAATGAACAATCGGAAAAAGAAATTACAAAAACAACTGATTCTCAATAGCATCAAAAAGAAAAAAATACTCGGGAATTAACCAAGAAAGTGAAAGATTTAACGAAAACTTCAAAACATGCTCAAGGAACTTAAGGAAGACATGAGAATACATCCAGAACTGCAGTCCTCACCAGTGCGGCCCTGGCGGGGGACGGGGTAGAACACAGCCCAGAAATAAGCCCTCACAGACACGGCCCTGCGATGTTTGAGAAGGGCGCCAAGGTCAGGCAAGGGGGAGAGGACAGTGTTTTCAACAAACGGGGCCGCAAAAACTGGCCATCCACATGCCAGAGAACGAAGCTGGACCCTTCCCTAAAACCACATACAAAAATTAACTCAAAATGGATCGAACACCTAAATGTAAGACATAAAACCCCACAGCAATAACAACAAAACGTCTCATTTTAAAAGTGGGGTGTGGCTCAGTTGGTTGGGCGTCATCTGCAAAATGGAAGGTCACGGGTTTGAATCTCAGTCAGGGCACGCGTCTGGGTGGCAGGATCAGTCCCTGGTCAGGGTGCACACGAGAGGCAATGGATCGATGTCTCTCTCGCATATCAATGTTTCCCTCCCTCTCTATCTGAAAATAAATAAGTAATTTTATTTATTTACTTAAAAAAATAAAAATGGGCAAAGGACCTGAATAGCCATTTCTCCAAAGAAGATATTCAAACGGACTATGAACACATGTAAAGATGCTCGGCATTGCTCATCACTAGGGAAATGCAAATCAAAAACACAAGACACCACTTCACACCCATCAGAGCAGCTACTATCACAACAGAAAGAGAAAACAAGTATCGACCAGGGCTCGTAGGAGCTGGACGCCCGGCGCCCCGCCGCCGTAGATGAAAACGGGCGCGCTCGCTGAGGAACGCAGTACGGTGGGTCCTCAGAAATTTAAAAACGGACCAGCACAGGGCCCAGCAATTCCACGTGCCAGGTGCCAAAGCAGACAGAGTAGGAAGCCACGTCTAGGCCATCCTCTGTTTCTATTTCCCTTCCCATGGCCACAATCAATGCCCAGGCTAAGGCCGCTTCTAGTAGATTTCTATTCGTTACTTTCTACCGAAGAAACGAATTACACCATCATTCTCTCGTAATGCACATACCGTGGCAGTCACTGCCGAGCTGAGCGTCCTGTTTTTGACTGCTCTGCTGCTGCCAGTTTAACGACGTTCCTTCCGAGGACGGCGCGGTCCACCGCACAGCACTGCTCCCCGCACAAACCGGACACACGGCCGGCTGGCCTGTGGCTCCTCCTCTCAGGGCGTGTCTTTCAAACAAGCTAGGGCCCCTCTCACAACAGTGAGGCTTTCACTTCTTGTCGAATGAAATAAAGATTATTTTTAAGCAACTCTGACAAGAACCCTGCATTACTGACACTGTAATCTTGGGAAATAAATGATAAAACGTATGCTTAATTTTTGGACATGTCCGAACAACGAAGTGGCCAAACACCCACCCTGATCCTTACATCAGCCCACGTCCCTGCCCCAGAGCCAGGCCTGCTGACAGGGGGTGGCCAGCTGCAGGAGGCGAGTCACCTAAGAGCAGTTTAATCCACACCCAGCGAAGTGCCCGGGAGAACTGTGCCTCTTCATTCACAGAAAAGCTCTTTCCTAGGAGCGGCAACTATGACCTGAGTCATCGCCCTGTTTAACAGGCATCTCCAAAGCAGCCTCGGTGCACCAAGGCATTTGGGTCAGAGCATTACTAGTTCTGGCGACGATCGGTTCTGTTCGAGCCTTGAAAGATTACACAAGATGGCCTTTCCCCAGCATTGCACACAGTTCTGCTCATGCTTACAGTATTTATTCATGCTGGCACACCTCCCCAAACCGTGCGCTTCATTCTGGCACCCCCGGGGCCCGGCACGCGGCAAGAACTGTAAATGTGGGCTAATGGAATGAATGCGAGGTCTGACAAATTGGAGAGCTTGGAGGAAACTAACGAGGCCGCTCTTCAACGTGAGTTAAAAAGCCGGTGCTGCTAGAGCTTAGAGAATGTGGAACAAGGTACGTGTGAATCTTCAGCCACCAGCAAGAGCTCTCTTTCCCTTTTAATTATGCCTCCTATATCTGGGACAGAAGCCTCTGCTGCCGAGCCACGGACTCTGGCTCCAAGGCAGCGACATGGTCTGCATACAAGCAGCTGTCTTCCGAGGCCCTGAAAGCATCTTTCTTCGATGCGGCTCTGCACCTACCAATCTTCCTTCAAGAGCACCTCAAGGTGTTGGTTAAAGCAATACATATCAAACCCTCTGTTCTGGGTCCTTGCCTCCTTAGGGCTGGACAACCTTACGCTCCCTCACGAAAGTTCACGGGACCGGCTGGGGCACGTGCTGCTCTTTGCCCTTCTTGACTCGGGAGCTGGGCGCTGCACGCTGGCCTCTGGAACCTTCACCACAGCCCAGGGCACCACCCGGGCTTCAGAGCCAACCTCAGAGCCAGAGAGCTGCCCGGTCCTTCCCAGGCCCATTTACTCACTGCTGCGACGCACCGTGCGTGGTTTTCAAAGCTGCATTTATGTCCTGTAGCTGTTCCATTAAAGGCACCAATTTCAGAAATGGAGTCCATTAAACACACACCTTAATAAAGCACGATGACCCCAGTGTAAGCGCCAGCCAGTCACGCCGGCAGCAGTCTCTGGCTGACAGCTAACTGTGTGCACCTTAAGACAAAAGTTCCAGGTTTGCCTGGCTCCGTGGAGTGAACATGGGTGGTCTGATGTGAACAGTGACCAAATGGGAAGCAGGACAAGAGCCAGTGGGAAAGGAACCCACGGTGTCAGCCCTTGTGGGAAAGCCGAAAGTCACTCATCAATTTATCTCCTGTAAAATGGGACCCAAGATTTTGCCCTGCCTTCCTTATAAAACTGTTGAGTGAAATAACCGTGAAAGTGTTTTATAAAGTGGAGTTACATAATTGTTGGGACTTATAAAAACACACGAGACACCTTCCCCTGTAATGTGTCACATTTCTGGCAGTTAGTGATGTCAAACTTAGACACAAGACCTACAGAGCAGCGTCTATTATAGAAGACAAACTGACTTAAAACATTACTGTTCGGAACTCACCTGTTCCCTAGAATACGCCCGAGGAGGCAGAGCCGGGTGGGCCCGGACCCCCGCTGTCTCCGTGGCGTTCGTGTGTGTTCCAACAGCACTTCCCTCCGAGGGTACTTGGCTGCACGGCCAGCTCTTGGCCAAATCCCTGAACACTGCACCTCTTAGCTAGTACTCTCTCTTCCACTGCTGTCCCTCCTAATTCGATCCTGAACAATAAAGATCAATGGGAATTACTTGTCATGTTTTGTGAAGCACTTTATACTGGTGCTAAATAAACGGGGAATAAGACGACACACTCTCAAATGCAAATTAAATACTAGCAGGTGGTCGAAGGCGTGGAAAACTCCCCCCAAAGGCGTACTGAACACAAGCAGGAGAGAAGTGCCTGCAGGCTGGTCTGCTCTCCACAGATACAGCCCCTGCGTGTGGTGTGGAGAGCACCTAGGCTGCCTGCCACCGAGTCTGTCACCTTGCACGTGCTGCTAGCTAAGGCTCTCCCAGCTCGTCCCAGCCTGGCTACGCCACCCGCTTCACTCACAGCAGAGTACCTAGAGTAACCCCACCTGCCGCCCCCGCCCAGAGGCCCAGCAGGTGGCACTGCTCCTCAGGGCACGCCCTCTCTGCCCCCCCCCCCCCCCCCCGGGGCACAGGACTCCCTGCCCCCGACTTTCTTCAATCTGAGCATCATTGTTCAGATGCAGTCATCTGGAGTAACATGACCCGTTTAGACCCTCACTCCCGCCAGGAACCCCCAATCAAAAGGCGGCACTGCCGACCCTGGAAACAGCAGCTGCTTTGGGAAAGCTTTCCCCACCACACACACACCTGTAAGGGTCTCTGCGGCTGGGGGGGGGGGTGGATGGCCCCCAAGTGGGGCGAAATGCACGGCAGCACGACCCAGGCCAGAACCTGAGTGCAGCACCCTGCATTCCTGGCTCTTCCGATCCAGGAGGAAAGCGCCCTGCACTCCCTCCCTTCCATCTCTGCGCTCGCAGGCCGGGTGGCAGCGCAGTCGGGATGCTCGGGATCAGGCTAGAAGGCTGGGCATTCAAGGCTTTTTCCTTCAACAGTGTCCTTCCCTGTCTTTCTGCACTTCGTCTAACAGACGGGCCAGAAGTCAGCCACAACTTCGAGCAAATGAATAATATACATTCAGAACAGACATGCCTTCCCACAGTGCGTTCATTTTACCCCTTGGCAAACGAGTAACGAGAACTTATCAGGTCTAAGACGCAACTGGAGCAGGTGTCTTTCTCTAGGAGAGTCTAACACATACACCTCTCCTGCTGTCTCACACATCCAGACCTTCCCACGTTAGGTGTGCGGGGAGCAAGGCGCACCCGCTGTACCTCCAGCAGACATGAAGGTGACCGGGGCTGAGGGAGGTAAAGAGCCACCTGTTTACACAACCATAAAACCAACGATACTTTCTGGGTAACTGAAGGGAAAGCTAGAAACCCTTTCTGGAACACATCAGTCCTACTTTATTGAATTAAACTGATTATGCTCGATTGCCTCTGAGTAATGATTATGTTACTAGGAATATTCTTTTTATATAAAAAAAAGATTTTATTTATTTATTTTTAGAGAGGGGGAAGGAAGGTAGGGAGAAAGAGAAGGAGAGAAACATCAATATGTGGTTGCCTCTTGCACACCTCCTACTGGGGTCCTGGCCCGCAACCCAGGCACGTGCCCTGACTGGGAATTGAACTGATGACCCTTTGGTTCGAAGGCGGGCACTCAATCCACTGAGCCACACCAGCCAGGGCACGAAGAATATTCTTATAAAATGCTAGGTAGAGCCCTGGCTGGTGTAGCTCAGTGGATTGAGCGCGGGCTGCGAACCAAAGGGTTGGGGGTTCGATTCCCAGTCAGGGCACATTCCTGGGTTGCAGGCCAGATCCCCAGTGGGGGCCACGTGAGAGGCAACCACACATTGATGTTTCTCTCCCTCTCTTTCTCCTCCCCTTCCCCTCTCTTTGAAAATAAATAAATCTTCAAAAAATTTTTTTCTTAAAACAAAAAATGCTAGGTAGAGACTAGACTTTATCAAAGTGATCCCAAGATATGATTTAATTGCTGGCTGGTGTGGCTCAACGGATTGAGCACCAGCGTGCACACTGAAAAGTTGGTGGTTTGATTCCCAGTCAGTGCACACGCCTGGGCTGCCTGCCAGGTCCCCAGCTGGGGGGCGTGCAAGAAGCAACCAATGGAGATTTCTCTCCCTCTTTCCCTCCCTACTCCACTCTCTGAAAGTAAATAAATAAAATCTTTTTTAAAAATTAAAGATAAAAAAAGATATAACTTAAAACTTGCTTTTAAAAATAAATCTGTTAGCAAGCTATTTATCTTATCACTTCTTGTTTATCCTAGAGTGGCTGGGAGAAAAAAAATCCAGCTAAAAACATGTTCCAGTTAGCTGTCATCTCCTGTATGTGCCTCCCTTATATTCAGTGCGGTTATTTTTTTCTCGTTTCCTGCCTCAAACACAGGCGGTCTAAAAAGAGACAGAGACGTGCAATGAGAAGAACGGAGAGAAAGCTGGGGTGCAGAGGAGGTTCTGGGAGCTCCTCACTTGCGCAGAGCTGTCCAGCGAGGCTGTGGCTGCCGAGGGGGTGGACCTGCACGACAGGAAGGAGGCGACCCCTGGCCTGCCTCCCACCAGCTCCGAGCTTGGGCCAGTTAATTCAGTTAAGCCTTGACTGTCTCAACAGCACACTGGGGATAATACCCAGCTGGGGGAAAAGGAGCAGGGTGGAGAATCTTTTGAGAAAATCAATGAGGGAAATCCCCAGCCCCAAACCCTGAACGTGCTGGACAATGAAGGGAAAGAATATTTTAAACACGACTTGCAGGGTATTCCTAAGACACCCTGCACCAAAACAGAAAGTGAAAAAGGCCCCCTGCAGTGATCCCACACGGGACGGAGGGCCTGGTGAAGGACCGAGGCCTTCAGCTCAGGTGCAAGGCCACAGGGCACTGGCGAGGACGAAAACCGCCCCCCCCCCGCAGGGCTGACATTTAAAACAATCCATCCCAGTCATCCAACCCAAACCCAGCTATGCCGCACCTTCTGTGCCCCTGCTCTGAACGTTTACACTTTTATTAGCACATTTTTTTACAGGTTAGGCCCAGTATTCAACCACTTTTTATCCGCGCCCTCAACCACCTACTTTAATACAGACACCTGTACTGATGATACTGTTTTCTAGACAAGCACTAGCACAGGGACTAGTAATTATTTCTACCGAGGTGCCCACAAAGCTGGAACCATTCAGGGCCACGTATGGAGGCAACTGTGGATAGGATGCACACAGGTGCTGGCTGCCTGCTGTGGGTTTTAAATGTTCTAGGATTCCCTAACTCTACTTCTCTTGGGTTTACAGTCTTCAAGTTCAACAATAATAAATTTATGGAGGCAACCAAAGCAAAATAAAACAATTTCCCAAATAAAATGCTTCCACTTGCCACAATTTAAGTTAAACACCAGTCTTCACCTCTACCTTCTAGGATATTCAAGCGTTAGAAAACAGATTTGGGTTAATTGTTTTTCTCCTGCACAAAATGTGTATTGTTAATACATATCCTTCATAACTCTATTTATCAAAGAGTCAACACAGATTTCACTAGGGATGCTGCCCTGGGCTAGCACACCTGGTTTTTTCCTGAAACAGTTTGCACTCTGTCTTACCCACAGGTACATACACTCCACTAAAATAGTTCTAATCAGAAGTTTTCTTTTCTAGCCAGAGAAGAAAGCGATGACTTTGTTGAACACATACTTTGTCTAGGGGAGTTTTTACGCATTAAGAAGAAAAGGGGTTTGTGCCCGGTAAGAAGCTAAAAAGGAGGGGCCGGGAGTTCAGGAGGCTTCAGGCGGTAATTAGCACGTCTGTGGAAAACCAGGGAAAGGGCCGGAGCCCGCAGGAGGAGCACCAGCAGCCCTAAGAGAAGAATGGGAATGGCCTTTTCTCTAAGTATGGAGATAAATGCTTCCAGAGTTTGAAAAGTTGAAATTTAGGTTGCCCAAGACTGTGTACTAGCTTATTTTTATTTTACCCTTTGTTCAAACCATGGATTGGCTTATACAGAGAAATGATTACCTTTTGTGCTTTCTGAATCTAAAAAGGCATCTTTGTAAAAGAAATTACCTGCCAGGAAAGTGTCTCGCAGTATAACCCCGCTCCTCTCCTGGGCTCATCCCACCCAGGAGTTGGGTCTACGCTTCCAGAAAGCCAATTACGGAAGCTGCTCATTTGCAAGGCACCCGGATTCAGCTGTTTACAATTGCAGCAGCAGAAATGACAAACTGACTGCCACAACAGGCCTCCTGTAACAACATTTCAAACACAGCGGCTTACACTGGAACTTAAATCTCCGATGAAGCTCCAAACTCTTGGCTCTGGAGGGCTTTTTTCTTATCTTTACTGCCTCCCGGTCTGCTTCCACACCTCACCCATCCTTTCATCTGCTCATCCTCTCCCTGAACTATTTACCAGGCCTTGTTGGGCGAAGCCATCCCATTCCTGGAAGTTCGAGGGCAGGGGCGGCCTGAAAGTGCGGCAGACGGCAGAGGCGCTTTTATATGGGGCGGAATTCCAGCAGAAAGGAATCTAAAAAAACTAGCACGCACTGTTGGATTTCAGCCCCTGCCAACGCAACCGTCCGTAGGGCCACTGGCCTCCGAGCCCTGAGGCCTGCCTGCCAGATCCGCCAGCCTCTCTGCGGGCGGCTTTACGGGTCACTTAACGAGGTGATAATGTGTGAGACACCGCACAGGGCACCTCAGGTCGCCTGGCTCCCACGGCAGTGCTTCTAACCCCCTCGCCTTTTCTTCCCAGAAACCCTGTCCTGGAAGGAAAAACTCGGTCCAACCCAGGAACGGAAACTTTGCTGCCCAAGTTAGTGGGCTGGCTTACGACCTCCCTTTGGTTGACTAGTCCCACACTGGGTCGTCCCCGGTTTCTGGAAGCGTGCATGCGTTAACCACGCAGACGGTGGCCGCCACCCCTCTGACCACGCGGCATCCCTGGTGTTTCTTAGCCCCAAGGAAGTTTGGGAGCGACTGGCTCATCCATCTTTGTGGCTGTGGACACATTTTTGTGTGTGTGGTTTAGAAACTTAACCCCAGAGTAGGAAGATACTTGGGAAGAGGCCAATCCTCACGTCAACAGCTAAAGAAAACGGAAACTTGGAAGTAACAGGATCGGGATTAGAAATCTCAACTAGATTCAACACTTAACCTCCCCCACCTTCAAGTCTGAAAGTCAATCAACTGTCGTGACATATTCCATTTTATCCCTTACACTGTCCTGACAGCGGAGTCCAGGTATCATCATCTCCACGGGCCTGCCTGACTCACCTTTCCCCTCGGTCAGCTGCTCGGCGCTCACGCAGACCTGCCCCTCGCAGCACTTACACAGCGCTGGTCTAAGCTACGGAACCCATCAAAGATGCCTGGCTTCTGAAATGGCCACACTTCTGCTGGCTGTCTACGGGGCCCCTTAGACTTAACGTGAACACGACACCCCTCCCGACTTCCCCACCAAGCCTGCTGCTCCTCCAAGCATCCCGACTGCAGGAGACGGCACCCCACTCACCCACCTGCCCCGCCCCCGGTCCTGTCCGCAGAGGCCGCAGGCATCAGCTCCAGCCGACCTCTCCCACCTCGTCACCCTCTCCCTCACCCGCCACCGTCTCACGATGCCGGCACTGTTTCCATCCCTTCCTACAGCCCCTGGACCCTCTGTCTGAAATGTTCTCTGGTCCAAAGGCTGGCTCATTAGACCACTCCCATGTGAGAGAGACACACGGATGGGTTGCCTCCCATACCCCCCTGACTGGGGATCAAACCTGCAACCTAGGTTTGTGCCTTGACAGGGAATTGAATCTGCAACCTTTTGGTGTACAGGATGACACTCCAGCTGACTGAGCCACCCAGCCAGGACTATTACTGCTTTTAATACTAAATACTTTAAGTGGCACCCAATGGCCCGCCCCCTACCACCGGATGTTACCTGCTTATCACATCTCTTTCTTAAGACAGCCTGCTAGTTGCAGGTCCACCCTGCACCGGTCAGTCCTGTGTCGGGCACCACGGCGGGCCGGGGCTGGTGCTGCCCCTGGGGGGGCAGTCACAATACACAGTGCTGAGTGGTGACACAGGTATAAAGGGAGTGCTGGGGCTTGCTGCCTGGGGAGCCAGGTGACAGGTGAGCGGTTTTTTTAAATCAATGTGCTTTACATGGACAACAGGGTGTTAAAATGCCCAGGCCTGCTGGGAGGTGAAAAGTCTTGTGTCAGCAAACAAATATATTTCGTTTTTGAGGGCTGCTCTTTCAAAGTGCTAATGTATTTTCATTCCTTCCAGAGGGAACTCCAGCTAAAAACAAGTAAAGAGAACCATCTGGCAATTATCCTGTTTCTTATCTTAATGAACTACTATCCCACCAAACCAGCAGCTTTAAAGAGTTTTTTTGAAAAACAAAACAAACACCGAAATAACTTTCAAGCAAACCGAGGGTTTACACCTCACATCTGCCTGAACCAAAATTAAACTTCAAGACACTGTTTCCAGAGCCTGGAACCACCCGAATCGTGACAGAGCCAGGCACACCGAACACGCCCGAGAGCAGCCAGATGGACTCCCACTTCCCTAGACAGTCTGCCCTGGCCCCTGGGAGACGGGCGAGGAGAGAACCGCGGGCACCGCCGCGGGCACCGCCGCGGGCCGGCTCCCATCAGGGGGGACCAGCGCCACTTCAGAATCGGAAAGGCTGCTTTTGTTGACCTTGGTCTACGCATCTGCCTCTGCAGCAGTTCTTCAGGTCCCTTCTCGCTGGGCACACCACAGCGTTCTGCTGTCCACGTCCTCAAATCCTGCGTCAGCTCGGAAGCGCACAGAGCCCAAACCATTGCACTGTACCTGGCTTACAGGGACAGGCTCCCCGGGGCCGAATCTTCTCTCACTTCACTTCTACCCAATGAGCTTAATGACTGGACACACCTTTACTAAAACGACACGTGAGGACACCTTCCAGAACCGACACCAGCCGGCAGTTCTTACAGTTCCTTTAAAACGACCTCGACTCTAGAGCCCCTAGGAATACTTCCGTACCGCCAAGGAAGTTACCTGATCTCCAGCGACAGTCCTCTGTCATCATCCTATTTACAGGTGAGGAGGCTTTACCTAAGAGCTCTCCGAATGCCTCATTTAGGTGGTGCTTCTGAAGCAAGGACTTAAACTAACAGGAAACAACAGCAATATCACCAACACAAGAGATAAAATTAAAGAAACAGAATTAAGTATTTAAAAAGAATACCCAACGTCACTGGGGTTGTAGTGACATGTATGCATGTACCTGTGGGCGACCACGGCTCACTGGGACCCTTTTTGGTACAGCCACAAGACGATACCTATCAAAAACCATAAAATGTTCACATTTTTTTGACTTAGCAGTTCAACATCTGGAAATTTCCCCCCAAATAAACCTCCATGAGTAAAAATGTTTAGTGCTGCATAAAAGATGTGACAAAATTAGGTGAAAAAGCAACACTGACTCGTCTGTGCAGCGCAATGGAGAGACCGCGGTCCTGGCTAGCCGCGGGATGAGGCCCACCTCCGAGGGCCGTTTTGGGGTTTAAGGGTGACAGTGCACAGACGGTGCTTTGAAATCACCCCCCGCATTCAGCAGTCATTCTTACAGTCTGTTATGTGTAGTAGAATAAGCACAGGGACAAAATCTGGACAAGAGGCCAATCTGCTGGGTTATCAGAACTGTGACGGACTGGCTTACAGTCCCATTAGTTTTACAATGTGAGTAACATTATTTGACTCGCCTTTATGTAAGTAATCAGTAACACCTTCATAAGAGGTATTTCACGTTCCAGTGCCCAGGAGCCTCCCTCCTCCAGGCCCTGTGGCCATCCGTCACTCCTGCTCTTCCTGGGCCCTTCCCCGTGCTTCCCGAGCATGCAGCCGACTCAGGCCCTCAGAAAGTGTCCATCCACACCGACACTCGACCTCAGAGCCTGTGTGACTTCACAGTCAAGTGCGTGCACTCTGTCTAGGCTCAACTAGGCTCAACCCACAAAGGCCTCGAGCTGCACTCTGGAACGCCGGAGAGAATGGGGTGCTCCTGGGCACAGCAGAGCTTTTTTCCGGGTGCAGGAAAGGGCTGTCTCCTATCTGCTCTTTCTTATGGTAATTAAATGCAGTGTTAAGCTGTCAATAATGTCAGTATCTCGAGGAAGTTATAGAAAACCCAAACCAGCAAATTATCCCATCATATTTTAGGCAACAATTATAATAATAGTCTAATTTCTTTGATATCTTTTCAGGGTTCTCTATGGAATTAAAAAAACGAACAAAAAAAACCCCATGAGACATATTTGATTTCCTCCCCTGCCCCCGCTTTTTTAGCAACTTGGATGTAGAAGTTTACCAGTCCCTTGTAGAGTGCTGACCTGTCAACAGTGTTTATTTAAATAACAACTTGTGACCATGTAGCCGCTTTACTTTGGCCTTAGGTAATCACTATCAAAAATTTACAACCCACAAGAATATTAGGGCTTTTACTTAATGTGCACGGTAGATTTTACTTATTCCCTTCCTTTCGCCTCCTCTCCTTTGAAGAATCTAGTTGCCGAGGGTAATTAATATTGTACCTTAAATACCACACACCCTGCTCCCCCAAAACCTGAGTGACCCACAGGAGTAAAAATGAGGAGAAAGTGTGTTTCACACGCAGAGCGACATTCCTATCGCAGAGGGTGAGTTCTGGACACTCCTGGGAAGACCCACCAGGATGCAGGGCGGGGAGACGCACAAGCTGCAGCCTGCTGGGCCTGCTGAATGACAAGAACCCACGCCCACCACAGCCGCGCGCGAGGACAGCACCCTAGGGCAGCGCCAGCCCACAGCGCCCGCTAGACACTTCCCTCCGCACTTTCCGAGAGCAGCTCATTTAGCGTGCGTGACAGCCTTCTTTATGGTCAGTGTATTAGTTTCCATGTTTTACAGACGGGGAAGGAGGACGGAGGTTACAGGACTTGAGCAGGACTTGAGCAAGGGACCAGCTGGCAGTTCAAACGAGGCGCTGTGACTCCGGGGCTCTCTTCTCCTCGCCCCCTGCCCCCAGCGGCAGAGGCAGAAGCTGAGGGGAAGCTCTGAGGGCAGCTACTAAGCTGACTAGATTTTCCCTGATCAGACTTTTTTCCAAGAAATGGGAAGATGGAAAGAAATCGGTCTGCGGTTGCCAGCCTTCAGGGTCCTGCAAAGTTGGCCTTATTCGGGGCCTGGGAATTGGGTAACCCCTCCTGGGAAACTCAAGGCCCTGTGCAGGAACTGGGGGCCAAGGCCTGCTCTCCCGCGAATCGCACCAAGCTTCCCGGCCACGGCTTCTCCCCACACACCCGCGTGGGGCCCAGCCCGAGGCTCATCCCCCACACCACGAGCCGAGGTCCCTCACGGCACGCTAACTTCGGATTTTTACCGGTTTTCTAGCAAGGACTCAGGTATTCACTGAGCTGAAATGAACATCCCCTTTGACATGTCATCTGATCCTGTGGGCTCTTTTACTGTATTAGCAATAACCGGTTTACATTACAGGAATGAGGTTTTCGGCCTAATATACAGTGGCCTGTCAATATTCTTAGTTACAGTCCTCCAGCATTTTCAAAGAACAGCCTACCCCCTGTAAGTTTTACTTTAAAATTGGGTGCAACTTTTCTCTCATCATCTCTCCACCTCTAAATGAAATAAAGAAACAGACTGTAGGAAAACTAAGTCTTCCAATTTGTCACAATTTGTTCTGTAAGGTAATATATAGACAATAAAATTCAAGACTGCAAATTTCATGAGATTCCCCAGAATTTAGAAAAGCCAAATCCTGCAAGAAAATTAACCCTTTCTCTGCAAGTTTCGTCTCAAGGTCATTGTGCAGTGATAAAAAAGAAGAGGTAGGTGCTGAGGAAAACAGGCAGTGAGACAGTGACCCAGCTCTCCGCTGTCCGCCAGGCCACGGAACAGAGCGGTGAACGGGCCGTGCCCTGATGTGTAAGGCAGACAGGCTGCGAGGGAAGTGTGAGCTCCGACAGCAAAGACCAAGCGCGGGGGAGAGGGCGGCTGGGGAGGGAGGGCACGTGAGGAGGCGGGAGAGGGGAATGAAGAGCACGTGGGAACGGGAGAGGGAGGGCAAGAGCAGAGGGAGTCGGGGAGGGAGGCCGCTGCGGCATGTGCGAAGGGGAGGGGGCACCGGAGTTAAAAGCAGGTCCTGGGCTGCGGGCAGCCTCAGCCTTGCTGGGCCGCTAACTTAAGGAGCACCCAGGAGAATTCCTTTATTTTACGGATAACCAGAGAGAGGAACTGACCTGTTTTTGTCGTTTTAACATGCAGTCACATTTTCATAATGTAATCAATGTATTAATGTTTTTATGCTTATTAAATCATGTTTTTGTCATAATGTGAAGTAAATCAAGGAGGATGTTAGCCTATTAGATTGGGCAAGATAAATTGTTTCTATTATTTAAACTTGTATTAAAAACAAACTTTTAAAATATAATCTGTAATATACTGATCCAAAAAAATTAACCCAAGATCAGTTTTTTAACATACTCTGGGGGGTAAAAAAAAAAAAAAAAGATGAACATTTCCCCACGGTGGCAGTTAATCTCTTCAGAAGGGGAGCTGTCGGCCTAGGTCAGGGAGGAGGGGACCGGAACGCGTGCAAGCAGCTCTCCCAAGCACAGCGGCCAAGCCAGGTTGCGCTGTCAAGGGACACCCCAGAGACTCACGGTCCCCAGACCCCCGCTGCTGCTGCAAGCCTTTAGGAAGGCCTTCCCATTCCTAAATGTATCCAAGGTGGTTTTTACACACCGAGTCAGAGGTGTGCCTGTTTAGAGGCAATTAACTCTTGTTACGGCACCCATGCCACAGGTCACCGGGGATTCACACATACGATCACACCAAGGTAAGTAAGCAGAGGTCACAGTTAGACGAAACCAAAGAGGACTATGCAGAAATGAATGGATTAAGTCCCATGCTCAGAAAAGGAAGGAAAGTACAGGTTTCTGTACAAGAGTGTTCTGGTTTTCAGTAATTTTCAGAGTAGTGGGATACTTACAGGGAGGAGCTATTTTCTCTTGAGAACTTCATATTATTTTGTTATAATATCATGCTTGTCAAAACACCTGATGTACATAGGCCAAAATGGATGTCTAATAAAATATTTGTGGCCTTATCGCAACATGATGGGATTGAGAGCATGCTTGTTAAGCAGACCAAAATTGAATGCATCTGCTAAAACCCAAGACGGAAGTAGATTCAAAGTGACTCGACAAACTGAAACATCATCAATAAAATTAAATAAAAGAAGGCAAGTTAGTGTAATTTTAATTTGTTCTCAAGTACATTAACAAAAGGAGAATAAAAGCTAGGCAAAACAGAAAAGGATAAATAAAATCTTAAAAAATATATTAAATTCAAATACAGAGCTAGCATTCTATGCTAAAAGGGGCATGTAAAATAGAATAGGATTGAGGAAAGAGAATTTATTATTATTATTTATTTTTTTTTTAGACGGGGGAAAAGGGGGAGAAAGAGAGGGAGAGAAACATCGGTATGAGAGACAGACACTGACTAGCTGCCTTCCATGTGCACCATGACCAGGGACCAAGACCAGGGACCAAATTCACAACCCAGGCATGTGCCCCAACTGGGAACCGAACCGGCGACCTAGCACTGGCCAGGGCTAGAAAGTTAGTATTTTCAAAGGGCACTGGGAAAGTAAGTGGGTACAATATAAGGAAATAAGCTTAAAGCTGCAGTATGAGATTTAAGTTTGGTCAGAAAACTAATATGTTATATGTAATCGTATCAATTAAAAAAAAGACTGGTCAATGTAAGGAGCAAGGAAAGCTTAGCAAGAACAAAGGATTGTAAAACAGATGCAACCTAACATGTTTGGTTTGTAAAGCTACTACTGTTGAGCCGACCCCCAACCCTGTTCCCGCCCACGGACTTTGTAAGCGAATGGCCAACTGCCACGTCTGCTTCTGTATACCGTTTGCTTGCCCGCCCCTATATAAGGACTTAGCTGTAAGCGCTGGGCGCAACTCTCGTCTGCAGCCCTTGCGGGTACTGTGCCTCCGGACACTTTGAGAGTTCGCCCCTGCGCAGGTAAAACTTGGCCAATAAAGTAACATCTCTGAAACCCTGAAAGTCTCCGCATCTGTTCTCGCGGTTGCCGAATGCGACATTTGGAGGCCCCAGCGAGATTCTCCCTCGGTGGAGTTCAGGCTCGGAGACCAGACGGGCAGCTCGAGCTGAGTAAGTATCTGTGAGGATCCCCTTCTGGTTTCTGTCCTGGGGTGGTAGGCGGGACCCTACCGGTGGTCCACCCAGGGACTTTCAGAGGCGGGACGCCGCTCTTTGAAATCTGGTTTCGGTAGTCTTAGAGTGACCGGTCACGTTAGATCTCCTTTGTTCCTGTGCTGCGTTTGAATTTTGGATTGTATGCCTAACTCGTGTGTGAGAGAGATTGGTTTGTGTTATCTGTCGTCTTATTGGTTTGTGTTATTTGTTGGTTTTGTCTAAGAATTTCTCCGATTTCCAGCGGCGGGTGCGGGAGGCGCCATCTTCCCTCTGTCGGCGGGAGGCGCCGCCATTTTGCCTCTCCGGGAGGCCACCCCCAGCGTCAGACTCTCCGCCGCGAGCACCCCCACAGTTAATCTATGTACTTATATAACTGGAAGCATCAGAATCCCCCGTCTTCTGAAAAACCCTAGGGATTGATTTCCCTCCTAGAGACTATTTTCAGGACTCACCAGCCAACCTGGGATGACTGTCAGCAGATTTTGCACTCTCTTTACATCAGAGGAAAGAGATCATATTATGAGAGAGGCTGCAAAAACTATGCTTGGAGAGGAGGGAGAGACAATGGCTGGTAGAAGGGAGATCGAGGACATCCTCCCTTCTCAAACCCCTGCTTGGGACCCCAACACTACTGGGGGAAGGGACGCGCTCCTCCAGGATCACCGGGCTCTACTCAGGGGGCTTAAGGCAGCAGCTAGGAAACCTACAAGTTTTAGTAAGGTTAGTGAGGTTATTCAAGGCAGGGAGGAGTCCCCTGCTGCATTCTTAGAGAGGCTCATAGAGGCACATAGAGTGTATACTCCCCTGGACCCCGAGGCAGAGGAGAACCGAAGGCTAGTGAACATAGCTTTTGTAACACAGGCAGCCTCAGACATTAGATTAGAAGGAGAGAATAGAAGTAAGTTGCTGGAGATATCTCAGAAGGTTTATGTGAACCAACCTGGGAAAGGAATAATTACCCACTCTTTCCTAGTCATTCCAGATTGCCCCTACCCATTGCTTGGGAGAGATCTATTGCAGAAGCTCCAAGCTACTATTACGTTCCGGCAAGTAGATGGTTCTCCAGAAAGCCAAGGAGCTGGAGTCAACCTGGACGTAACTGTCCCGCTGTCTGAAGAATATCTATTGGCCACCGTCCAAGAAGGTAAGGAGGAGACAGCGGGGATCCCGGACAATTTCTTAGAAAAGGTACCTGGTGTATGGGCGGAGACCAACCCACCTGGTTTGGCGGCTCACCAACCACCTGTCCTGGTACAACTGTTGAGCACTGCTAGCCCGGTCAGGATCCGACAGTATCCGGTTCCAGCACGAGCTAAACAGGGCATCGCGCGGCACTTGTAGTGCTTACTTGAAGCAGGGACACTCCGGCAGTGTCAATCAGCTTGGACACCTCTCTACTCTCGGTACTTATGGGAGGTGAATGCGAGGGTAGAGACAATCCACCCTACGGTGCCCAACCCGTATACTCTGTTAAGCTCGTAGCCTCCAACACACACCTATTATTCGGTCCTAGACTTAAAGGATGCCTTTTTTCTGTATTCCGCTGGCACCCCAGAGCCAAGACATCTTTGCCTTTGAGTGGAATGATCCCGAGAATGGGTTAGTGGGGCAGTTCACCTGGACTCGGCTACCACAAGGGTTCAAGAATTTCCCCACCATTTTTAATGAGGCCCTAAGTAAAGACTTGCAGGTTTTTCAGACGTCACACCCATCAGTTGTGGTATTACAGTATGTTGACGATATCCTCATAGCCGCAAGAAGCAAGGAGGACTGTGAAACACCCACCACAGACTTACTGCAGGACCTCAGACGGATGGGATATCGAGTCTCTGCCAAGAAAGCCCAGATTGCGACACAAACTGTAAGTTACTTGGGGTATAACTTGCAGGGTGGCCAGAGGACCTTGTCCAGCCGGCGGATCCAGATGGTCCTGCAAATCCCGGAGCCAGCCACCAAACGGCAGGTGCACGAATTCTTGGGAGCGGTAGGATACTGCCGGCTCTGGATCCGCAGAATTGGCCAAGCCCTTACACGAATTGACCCGGGGAAGGGAGGAATCATTCACATGGACCGATAAGGAGAGGCAGGCATTCCAGGCCCTCAAGTAGGCATTGGTAGCCGCCCCGGCCCTGGCACTGCCTGATCCAGCTAAGCCCTTCCAGCTATTTGTGGCTGAGAAGGGAGGGATTGCATTAGAAGTACTCAGCCAGGAACTCGGGCCATAGAAAAGGCCAGTGGCCTGCCTATCCAAGAAGTTAGACCCAGTAGCCTCTGGATGGCCCATATGCCTGAGGGCACTTGCTGCCACGTCAATCCTAGTCAAAGAGGCAAGCAAACTGACGTTGGGCCAGGACATACAGGTGATCAGCGAACACTATGTTGAACAGGTCCTCAGGGCACCTCCCAATCGGTGGCTATCTAACACCCGGCTAACGCAATACCAGGCACAGCTGCTTAATCTGCCATTTGTTCATTTCCTGAAGACCACGGCCCTCAATCCGGCTACCCTCTTGCCCGTGCCAGACTCTACTCTGGCCCATGATTGTAAGCAGATTCCAGACACAGTGACTGGATCCCGTCCTGATTTGAGAGACCAGGCATATGAAAAGGTTGATTTGACTTTGTTCACAGACGGTAGCAGTTTTGTCACGGACGGGTTAAGACATGCTGGGGCAGCAGTGACCACCAAAGAATTAGAAATGTCTAATCATAACTTACATTGTATATATAGACCCCAAAGCTCAGGACAAGTAGAGAGAATGAATAGGACTCTTAAAGAAACTATAATTAAGTTAAGAGAGGAGACCGGCGAAAACTGGGTTGAGCTACTCCCTTTTGCCCTCTTTAGGACATGGTGTACCCCTTACCTAAAGAGGTGGACGCCATATGAAATTTTGTTTGGGCAGCCGGTGCCACTAATACCCCGACTGACCACCCTTTTATCTGCAATTACAGGACCACTAGTTTTGCTTTTGTTACTAGTTACCATAGGGCCCTGCATTTTGAATAGAGTCATA